>JBBPQC010000006.1:0-107250 GCA_038092295.1 Leccinum arenicola | reverse complement strand
ACACTATTGATGGTCATGGTGAGTGTGTTTCAATGTATATTTGACTTGTCACTAACTTACTCTTTCTTATGTTATGTGTAGATATCAGATGATGGTGAGTCTATGGTCATCATGTATCAGTAGTACAGATTCCCACAGTCCCACAGTCCCACAGAGCCACAGAACTCCACAGAGCTGCCCAGAGCTGTCCAGACTAGACCAAGCTGGGGGTTCTAGGGATCTGTCCAGCACTGTCCAGCACTGTCCAGAATATAGGGGTTTGCTGATTGGCAGTCCGTTCAGTGCCCTGAACTGCTTGATCAGTTCAAAGTAATGCAAGAGTGAATGTTGCCGTGGGAGTGATAAGGACTACACAACTCCGGCATTCTTGAAAACCTCACAATAGCGATGAAAGCACAAGAGCGCATCTTGTAGTTGTACCAAGTCTGGTTGGGTAATGATGTCCTTGCGCACGAGATAGCAAAATTCCAGGAATGCCCGGAACGTGCACAGCATGTCCCAGGGAATGTGACCTTCAATAGCAGCTAGGTAGACCTAGTAATGATTTTAATTGTCAGATGATTCAGCGATGCTCTGCACTGGTGACTCACCTTCATTAATGCTTTGGAGTCGTCGCCCATCCATTGTTTGAAATGCCGACCTTGGGAGAATCGACGAAGGCCAGCAAATGAAGCCACTGATGCAATGCTAACACATAACTTAGAAACATGATACTAGAAAGTCATCTAATAATACCGTTGGTCTATCTCATCCAAAATGGCATCCGCTTGCTTTTGGCCATGTGTTAGGACCAACCTCTTGACCCAGTCAACAAGGTGGTCTTTAAATGTGCCCTTAATTAATTGATGTAGAATGTCAGAAGAGAGGAGGCGACATATGTCAGCCCGCAGGAAGTTGTTTGTAAAAGGCTATGATAGAATCATGAGCATTCACAAAAGGACGGCGAGCTGATAGAATGTCTTACCATAAGCTCACTCACAATACCAAAATCATGCCATAGAATGTTGGCATCCAACTCGTTGATTAGCAGATCGGTATGTTCGTGTGATTGCCACAAACCACCTTCGTCAAGGTTTTTCCAGTGACCCAAGCACCTTTAATATTCAGTTAGCATTCAGTCACAGTATAGCGAAGACACTATTTCGCAGGAACTCACCTCGCACACCAATTGCGAACAATACAGGCCAGCAATGCCTGTTCCTCATAGTCAGCAATGTACAGCCCAAGGCCATACACCACTCGACGGTAGTGATCATCACTACATCAGACAACCTCCCATCATTCAAAGAAGGGTTTCAGGACTTGAAGAATTCGTGACAATGCTACATGGTATAATTGACGACGGAACTTGTGATAAGCGTTAGTTTTAGCTTCTTTGCGAGTGGCTATCGGATATCATTATGGTGATTGTTGTCATGATGTTGAATGTACTTACTTTTGGGCGTCACTAGAAACCCAACTTGAATCAAGGCCACACCATTCCGGTGTGACTGTTGAGCGCTGCCATGTAGATTCCCAAGGGATAGATATAATGGGTAGTAATCATGTTGGCCAGTGGCAACCGAAACAGTTGTCTTGTCACTATCCAGAATCACTGGCACGAATGCTGCACCTTCACATTCTGGATTACCGTGTACTATGATATCCTGCCAGTATATTTGTATTTATTATCACCATGAATACACAAAGGAATCACCATAGTACGTACAGATTGGTCCCAGGCCCAATCGCCTGACATGAAACAGTGTTGAAAGCGCCGATCTCCCGACTGTGCATTATATTCTCGGTACGGTCTGAAATCCATCTTTCCCTTGAGTTCTGGATTAGCCAGCATATTGTGTATGGTCTGGAGGGGACAACGGAACCAGACGTCATAAGTATCCTCCATCCAAGGGGCTCATTCTCCATCTTCCGGAATGTCAGTGTACTTCACAGTGAAGCTTTGCCACTTGACGTCACCAAACGGGATGGCATCAATTGTTCCGTAGAGATCACGGTGGCTTGTGAACAGAGGTTGACCACCAGCATTATGGAGACTTTCATCCCATATATCCAGTAACGTATCTATTTGTTTGGCCGGCATCTGGTTGCATGTGTACAGGAAATCCGCCAATTCGAATTGAAGACGGCTGTTGAAAGGAGTCCAGTCATCAGCAGAACATGGCTCCCGAGGTACAGGTGGTGCACCATCTGGAAGGAACTCGCCCAAAGCATCACACGGTTGTCCTAGACAAAAATGAGTCAGTGAGTAAAGTCAATTTAAGCTTTACCTGTTAATGCAGGGTGATAATTTCGAAACATAGAATCACCAGGACCGAAGAACTCGGCATCCAAGTGTACTACCAGTGGAACTTTGGGAGATGCCCGAGCTGCTTGAGACAGCTAGGGACTTGGAGAGCCTGGGTTATGAACTGGAGACACAGATGGATACTGAGGCCAGAGTGACACCACCGGACTCTGAGGAGCCAAGGGAATGGGCAAGGGTGAGAGAGAGACCCAAGGGTGTTTGGCATGGATATGCTGAGTCAAACCAGATTGGTTTTTGAACCACCGATTACAACCTGGGATATTGCACGGGTATTGCAACTGTGCATTCTCTGTAACAGGTCACATGACAAACAGATGACCACTGGTGTCGAGACTGGCAAAAAACAATTGTGCAAAGGGTCAGAAAAGGATTGGGATAACAGTGACGAAACCCCAAGCTTACATATGAGCAAGAGCCAGAAAGGCTAGAGTCTGCCAGTGGAAGCTGAGAATAAAAGCACCATGACTGCCCTGGGTCAGTGTATCATATAACAAAGTAGTAAACAAAAACCTATCATGTACATCACCTCTTTTTTTTCCCCGTTCATCAAACCAGTCCACTCATTTGGCAACCTTCTTTTCCAATCTTCTTTTCCGATCAATACTAGTCACCACTATGGTAGCCCCGAGTCGTTGGAGATCTGGGGGGGAGTCTCAGCCTGTTGAGCCCCCCCCCCTCATAATGCTGTGACTGCTCAACCAGGAGCCAACAAAGCTGCAGACAGGCCTCTGCCCCCTTCAGAGCCTTCTCCTTGTCACACTCGACCTTCAAATGCAACTGCACGACCAGGACTTCTAGACAAACCAGCATCTAGGCGCACTTCTGAACAGAAACGCACTGACGAAGAACAAGTCAGACATACCAAATTGAAATTCTCAGCACAGAAAGACGCTTACCAGCAAATCTCTGTAGTGCAAGCCAACATGACATTGCAGCAAGAGGAGATCACAAAGAACCAAGCGGCTGTACACCCAAAGCCCCGCCAAGTTGTTCGAAAGAGGACCAGCGAGGTCGGAAACATGCCACCTGTCCTTGGGTCACCAGTCAGTCTTCCAGCACGTAATCCATGTAAGTAAAATCAGTATGCACTTGCTGAGTAGAAGGCTGGTGTGCTCATAAGAGTGGTGTGGTGGCTAAAGTACGCAAAGTTTTAGAATGAGCATCAAAGCAAGGCCCAGGTGACCTACGTGGACTTCTGGCCAAGATCACCTAGAAGAGGGTGGCAGAGGTCAAAGCCTCGACTCGGAGTGCAAATGCACCAACCACTATGGCACCGCCAGCAATAGTGCCCAGGTCGTGAGTACTTAATCTCAGGCCACAAGTTTGGTTCACACTAATAAAAACTACTATCATTAGACTTCGTGAGCAGACCGTGGACAATCAAATTGATCGCAAAAGTCCTAGTCCAGTACCGACTGAATTAGTACTCAGCAACGATGAAGATGACGATGAGTGTCACCTGACTGAAGAAAAGTCCGAGTCGCTGAAGGGGACCTTGAAGGTGAGAGATCAAGTCAGTGCAGGATACTACTATTATGACAATGAGAGGCTGATTCAAATCACTTACTGCCATGCGGCCAGCCACGCACTGGATTGGCTCACACTATGGCAGTAGCTCAAATTGAAGTCGTAGATGTCGACAAATATAGTACAGGGACACTGCTGGGAGATCAAACACCTCATCGAGCAATAGAAAAATGCAAGTGGGACATACTGAGCGATACAGAAGAACCTGAAACCATTGATGGCACCGGGATGGAGCCTGAGGTTGACCTCCAGCCTCAGCCAAGAGAGCTTAAGGCCAGAGATTGGCACATCACATCAAAGGAAAGTTGACTGAGTTTCAACCACCGTTCAGTGGGGCTTATATGAAGAAAATTTTGTACTCACCGTGTGACCCACAGACTGCCATGGGTGTTGTTTAAGCCCTCCCAAATAAGCAAATCAAGACCGAAAAGGTGGGAAGTGGGAATAAGAGGCTCCAATCAGTTGCTTCTAACAACGTGCCTGCGGTTGCAATCACACACGCTCTGTCCTCAAGGAAGGCATGCTGTAAGGTCATATCAAAGGAACCAGCCACTGGCAGAGGTTCGAAGGTTAGGTCAACAAAGAGCGATCTCCCCCAAGAATTACAGGACGACCCGGAAGATAAGTGGTCGAATGTGGTCCTCCCATGCCTCCTCTTGTGTGGGGACCAGATGAACATTTGGACCATCACTGACAACGACCTCACTTATGTCCTCACCACCATCATTCGGCATGTCTATCATTCATTTGATGTGAGGCAGAGTGATATCACACACAGATCGGCAATCTACAATCTAGTGCATTCTCACAGCTGTCTTCTGAACAATTGGCATCGTGTTCTTACTACATATTGGGCTGATAGGCCTGTCAGCACCTTGCGCGCTGGCGTAATACAATAGGAAATGCGGCAATCCGTATCATAAAGACCTTCTTCAAGGAGTACTCAATCGAGGACATGAACATGGTAGAAATGGCAGCCGAATTGTTGAAAGACCAGGTGTTTGCATACAAAAACTTTGATATTACTGATCAACGTCACGCTTTCCAGTCGGACCCCCTCCTTCAGCTTCTCGGTCTCACCCATCTTCAAGATACTATAGGCTGGGTTGATGTACCTGGGCTAGACCTTCCATCAAAGTGTGATCACGGAATAAGCAGTGCGCTCGCACTTTGTACTGCAGCGGTAAGTTGGACAAACAACTTTTTTGGGTGTGGCTATTGAGTAAACTAATAATATATTAATAGCTTGAACGAGCATTCCAGCTTGCCACGACAGGCAAGCTGGAAATTACACTGAATCAGGATGATGGGAAAGAGCTTACTACACTAGCAGTCAGCACCTGGTACAACGAGAAACAACCTCAGACCCTGAACAAAGCCACTGGAAAGCCAAGCACCAAGGGCACGGCATTCTCATTGCAGAACTAGGGAGGCCCAACACTGGCATACTGCCACACTATCTCGAGCTGAAGCGAGGATACACTCGGAAACATTGTGGCTGGTGCACTATGCTTGCTCACCACCATGGACAGTCCGCTTCCTGGGTTATCCAGGCAGTCTTTGGTGGGACAGTATGAGCTTGATCCTAGGGCTCAGATGTGTAAGCCCTCTGTTTCTCTTTGTCTGATTTTGCCTTTGGACGGTCTTACTAACGATGTGCAGAATGATCCACAAGGCTACTTCTCGCCGGGTGATCTCGTGCCACCACCAAATGCTCCCGCTCTATACCCTTTCCACTCTGCTGCCGCGTTGGAAGTTTGCTCTCCCACTATATACCCATTCCACTCCAAGTCTCCTGCTATGTTGGAATGCTCTCCCGCTTATCTTTCTTTCATTTGCTTTTTTTTTTTTTTTTTTTTTTTTTTTTTCACTTACATCCTATAGCCAGCTTGTTCCGTTTGATCACTTCATTCAATGCCTCCCCACCCACCACTCAGCTGCTTGTTTTGCGCCATTCACGGATGCTTGATTACTCTCTCTGCTTATTCAATCCCTTCCCACCTGCTGCTTAGCCACTCATTTCATGTCGCTCATGGACGTTCACTCTCGACCAATCGGGATACTCTTTTATAGTCACTCCATTTCAGCCAATCAGGACAATCGCTTTTCCGCTTGCTAGCTACTTTTTTTTGGTCTTTCTTTGGTCATTTTTGGTTGTTTTTAGTCACTTTAGTCAGACTTTTAATCAATTTTACTTGCTTTTTGTGACTGAAAATAAGCCATAAAAGCACAGATATGCACTATATAAGTCGCCTAAAAGTCGACTAAAAGTGCAGAGATCTACTTTTAGGTACTTTTTGACAAGTTGGCGAGACAAATCAAAAGTACTGAAAAGGGCGTAAAAGCACGACTAAAAGTTAGAAAATTAACTTGACAATTTACTGATGCTGTACCTATGGATTTTTAGTATTACTGTAACTTCATTCATGTATCTCTCCAGCATGCAACAATGGATACAGACTTTCATTTCCACTCAGATTCCCAGGAATTACATGGTCCTGGCACTCAGACGTTAATTACTCTTCTTGAGCTTGAGGGCTGGCCACAATACCAAGACTTTAATCAACCAGAATACTCATTTAATCATTTATCTTCATCACTCCCTCAGCAACCAGCTGTTCCAATTTCTGAAGCAATTCAAGCAGCAGTGACCCAGATAGGCCAGAACTCTGAGTCTGCATCACCGCAATCATTCAATACCTTGACCCTTGTCGATCAACCACAGCCTCAGCTGAGCCTTTTGCTGTTGCTAGAGAGTCAGAGACACACCCTCACTCAATTTCAATGAGAAGACACACCTTGTCAATGAGGCTACCTCCAAGGCATTCTTCTCCCTCTACAAACATGGAGAACTCGAGGCCCGAGTCAATAACAAGAAAACTTGGGAACTTCGCTGTCTTGAGGGTTGCTGGGTCAAGACTGGTATATGTTCTCATATTGCTTTCACTATCAAGGGTCAATTCATGACACTTGAGATCCACTGGGGCAAATGGATGTATGCCAACAATACTCTAAAAGCACTTGTCAAAACATGCAAAACACTAGCTTCTGCTTTTCCTTCACAAAATCCTTCAAGTTCCCAAGTTAGCCTGAGTCCTGTCATCTCTTGCTCTACTTCACTTAGGCTCTTCATGCCATCATCTAGTCATGGTAGTGTTCACTGTTCAGAATCCAATCAGGTAGTAGGCTCTCATTTGTCATTCTAGGCCTTCTTATTTATGCTTTTTATTTACCAGTCCTGATGATCATTTCCATTTGTGCCCAGGCCTTACAATGACCAAAAATGACTGGACTATTCCCTTGGGCACAAGCCTTGCTGCAAATTTTCCTTGGCTGCACACCTGTGATGGCCATGATCAGCTAGACTTTGAAATCTCCATCTCAAAGGGCATCCTGACCATCTACGTTGGAATTGCTATGAGTTTACCTCAGATGGAGATACTTGTCATCCATGCATCCACCTTTATCCCCAGATTTATGCGCTCATCACAAATGCCAAAGAGTGTAAACTGCATACTTGCTATACACTGCTCACTCCTGTTCAACTTGTTGACCATCTCAGCGAGACCCATGACTTGGTCAACAACCTCAAGCTTGTGGACTGTTGTGGTACATCAATCTGATGAATTGTTGCTTAGCATATACTAACCTTTGCTCAGGATCTCAATGACAAGCACAAAATACAACATCTCCTCATGTCGTTGGAGGATCACTCTTCCCTGGTTGTTGCTTTATCTCAAGTTGATGTCTCTTAGCTACATCACATGCTCTCTAATGCTCTCAAGAATGGTGCAGGCATATGTAGAATTCTTCAGATGATTGAAGATGGGCTTGAGTGAGCATATTGTCCTCATGGCCACAGCAAAGAGGCCAATGACCTTGCACTCCTGATATATTGGTTGGGCAGAGGAAATCTTCTTTATGCACTGAGCTGTCGCTTTGGTCTCCCTTCACTCACAATGTTAATGAGGAAGCTTTCATTCGCCAAGCTCACTTCTACAGTTGGCCAAATCTCACTTGATACAATCATGGAGAACATCCAGAATGTAATGTTTACTCCCCATTTCCAACTCTAACCTCCTTCTCCTTCTTGTGGTGTCAGTTTATTCATTGATGAGACTGCACTTGAAGAAGCAGCAGTTTATCTTCTGAAACTCAATGCAGTTGGAGGGATGTGTTGGCTCCTACCATGCTGATCTCACCATGAACACTTATTTGGTGTATGAAATGTCACAGATGCAATTCATGATGGAAAAATCCATAAAGCAAAGAAGGTGACAGTTATAGCAGTATACAGTTTCAGAGAAGATGGAGTCTGCTCTGACATGCAAGATGGAAGACCATATGGACATGGAGTTTGTTTTTGAGACTGCTATGAATGCATACATAGCCACAGGTGCAGCCTCCAAGATTGGGCCTATTCTTTTGCAACAGACACCAATTCAACTCATCGCAAAGGAGGCTACAAAATCTTCATGAAGGTCAAGCTTCCAATCACATTCCTGCTCTATCCAGTGCTCTTGAACTGTCCAGGACTTAACCTCATGACTAGCAATAGATATGTCATATTAGACTTTGATTACAAGCACATGTTTAAGAGTGAGTGGGTTCTTTTGGAAACAAGCTGTCTATTGACTGTTTGTACAGGAATTTGTATGCTACTATGATCTTGCCATAGCACATATGTTGATGGACATTGCATAAATGCTGTGAAGCTCAAACAGTACTTCTGTTGGTTGGACAACATCAATTATGAGAAAGTAGTGAAGTTGCTATATTCTGATGATCCCCAGGATGTCCCATGTGCCATCGAGCTCATGAGAGCAGTGATTTTCTTGGGGTCTATTGATCCAATACAGACTTCATTTACACCCGAGGGCTCTGCCATTGATCCAAGTGTCATCAGTGACTTCTGTTCTCTTCACCTGCTTGGATCTATACTCAAATGGCTTCTTGAGCCTTACATCAACATGAGGTTCTCACTTTCCCAACAGATCTCATCTCTTGTTTGCTCTGCCCATCTCATTTTCACCTCGTATCATCATCAACATTGCTGATGCATGCCCAACTCCCTCTATCATGACATTCAGCAGATGGTTTGGACAGCTGTTATGAATGTTGCCAAGCAGCAGAAGCTTGATCCACACAGCAAATTCTCCTTTCTTGACCTTGGTGATGATCTACTTGAAGTCTTATTTGCATTGATGCAAATGTCTGGGGGTCATCATAGCAAGGTCAACTACCATAAAGCTCTTGACCGTTTTGGATCTGCAAGAGACATCAGAGTTGTTTACCCACGTAATCCTGATATTGCATGTGGTCATTGCCACTTCAACCTTTCTCATAAGGAGAACACAGATCATGTCCACCACTCATACTGGATTGGCGATACTATTGCAGGGAACTGTGATATACCAACTGCATGGTGCACTGGGCAAGAACAAGCAATTGAAATCCTTCAGAAGAGCCGCATTCCTCCCACCTGCTATGATTTCAGTGTGCTCTTTGCACCCAGGTCAGGAATTGACTTGCTCTGTGTCTTTGAAAATCATGGAAGATATCCAGGTATCAATGATGACGGAGATGATGAACCTGATGAAGAGAATGCTCAAGCTCCCAACTTGTTCACTACAACTAGTGTTTAAAGATCTGGTCCAGTCCATTTTTACGTCCAAATTTGGACACAACTAGACTGGGACTGGTCCCTGAGTTAGATTGAAGAAGAGCAGACTAAACTGAAACTGCCAACAACTAGACCTCAGTTCCCTTCAGTTGCGCCAATCAGTTGCAGTCGGTTGCAACAAGTACACACTGAGACTGATTGGTAGTCAGCAAGACTCGGCCTCATGTATGCCTCATATACACTACTATATAATTAACAAGTTACATAATTGATTGGTAGAATTAGTGTGGCATTTTAAAGATATGAACTGGACAGCTTACCTTGTTAGTCATGTCACATTGTGACATGTGACAAGTTTTATCACCCTCTCCTTTCATCATCCAACTCCTACATCCCATCATCACCATCTTCTACCATCCCTATACCACCAAATCAATACTTGCTCTGCAACTGCAAGCCATACTATGGTCCAGGTAGTGTTGTCACAATCCGGTTAACTGGCAACTGGTCTGAGTTTGACTCAGTTTACCCGAGGTTTAGTTTACTTATTAAACTAAACCTAATGTGGAACAGTTTTAGTTTTACGAAGTTCAGTCACAGTTTGTGACCATAATAAACCAGATAACAGTTTAGACCAGTTTGAACTAGTTTCAGACCAGTTCAGACTGCTTCCAGCCCTGTAAGCCTGCAGCAATGGCAGCAGCATACATACAATACAACATAGGCATATTGAACATGAACATACATAATGTATTGACCATGGACCATTCATGGACCATCAAGCCGCTCAGGCCCCGAGTCCCAAGTCCCAAGTCTTGACCCCGCAACAACTTCTCGGCATAGTGCACTACATATATCACCAAATGATAATCACATGACATGTCCAGCACGACGATGGCTGCTGGTCTGACAAACTTTCAGGACCACAGGTTGGACAAGTCTGATAATTCAAATTTTAGCACGAATCAATGTATACACAAAATAAAATGAGCATACCTCTTGGGAGTTTTTGGAGTTTTGATTGGGGCCATTTCTCGCTCCTCGACTCGCCCCTCACCCACGGTAGTGCACATCTGCCAGTTGATTTGATTGTTATTACCTTGAAGGTCCTGGAACCAGGATCAAAAACGCATGTAGTCTGGTTTCTCTGTGAAGGCTAGCACATGGGAATACTCTAAGAATACTCCAAAGATGGCTGGCAATGTCCTGCAAATCTCTTCCACTGAAACATTCTGCTTCATGAGAAGAATCGAGCTCTTGCATATCTGAGTCCCATCAAACCAAGGCAGAGATCCACGTGCAAGATATACGAGGAAATATGCTAACAACTCCAAGTCGTCTTGACAACTTAGTTCATTACCTAGATGACTATTGAGTGATGTGAAGGTGGGGGTGCTGACAAATGCCAAGCCTTGACAGAATGGGATGTGTATATGTGTGCGGCTATCCCGATACCAATGTGAAGAACTGAAGTCTGCGAGGTAAAGTATGTCATTCCGAGTAGTGTTTCCGACAAGGATATTGTTGGGTTTGATGTCGCAATGAATGAAATTCTTCGTGTGGATGGCCTCAAGGCATGAAAGCTACAAGTCCGAGGAGCAGCATCAAAAGGATGTTGAATGCAAATGACATCCACCAGTTGCTCCACAATCAGAAACACAGTGCTGTGAGAAAAGAACCATTTGCACAAGTTGAAGATGTCCTCTAAGGAAGGCTCAAGAGAGCCAAGCACGAGTATGTTGTGCCCAGAGTCTACTCCAAACCATACGAGTTGAGGGGTCCCAGGAAACCTTATAAGTGTGAGAGAACACGATGTTCGTGCTCGAGGGAACGGTGGTGAGGCCCCATATTTCTGACCTTGATGACGAGTTCATGATTGGTGCTAGTGTCAACAAGGTCAGAGGCTCGAAAGACGGTCCCTGTGCACTCATGTTGTATGAACCTCGAGGTAGTGTATAAAGCGGACTTACCTGATGACCCAGAACCAAGTCATTCCCCTAACATCAACTGAAGGGTACAGCAGGAGATGATCATATCAATGCAAAAAAGAGTACAACAAAGGAAATATACAGCCACGTATGGAGCAGCGAGTGGTTGATTCAATGCAAGTAAAGTTTGAGAGGCAATGATTCAATGCAAGTAAAGTTTAAGAGGTGACATGATTCAGTAACCGCGGCACAAGGTCTGGCAAGAAACTAGTAGGATATATAACATGGTTCAAGGTTGTACTGATAACAGATAGTGGTGATTCAAGACTACGTTAAAGTTTTGCAAGAGAAGCCTCATCACGTTCCATAGCACCAATGAGTGTGGCAGTCTCATTTCTCATGTCCTCGCCTTGAAGCCCTGTGTGACTGACATCGGGTTCTTCAGGGTCATCCATCATGAGATCCCATGGCTGACAAGGACATGCTCAGCCTCAGAGAAATTCAACTGTTTCTTCTTGTAGTCGTATTTGAGCATTTGGAGTATTTCCATAAGGATGGGGCTGATTCTGTTCCTCCTCTTTGTGTCAGTTTCAGTGCTGGACGAAAAGACATGCTTACAAGGGACCGCTGACGCCTGGATAGGAAGATGGTCCATCATGATAGCAAACAAGATTGGATATGTCTTCTGGTTCACCTATATGTGCTTGCCACCATCAATGTTTAGTAGCGAATGAGGAAACAAGGAACATACATCCCAGAATTTGAGGGGATCCTCTCCTTGCCTTGTCAAGGTTCCGTTAGTATAAGACAGATATTCATCTTCGACGGTATGGGTAAGATCCCGAGGGCTCTTGCGGCTGTCCATGTCCCTAATACGCAGTCACACAGCGATAGCGTCAAAGTCTTCCAGAAAGCGCGGCTGGCTGTCCTCCAGCAGCAATTCTTGGGGTGCTCAACTATGGTATTGATGCATCTTGACTCAGGTGATCAGCGAGGTCGTATAAATCACGATTGGGGCACTTACCAAATCTAAGACGATTTTTTTGGCCTTTGCAATAAAGTCTTTGTCCCAGTGATCTTTGACCCAACTCATTCGAATGGCAGGTTCAATGACTGTATATAGAAATTAGCTGTTGTGAAATGAGTCTTGAAACAAATATGAAACCTACGCATGGAGACAATATAGGTGTTCATATCATCCATCTGGCTGTAATACTTTGTGGCCCACTTGATGCCGATATCCACCCATGGCTTGAGGTGTGGATGAGTCACTCGAAGCCTTTCCCAACCTGTCATGAAGAGCTCAAAGTAAAGTACAGATAAACCGAGGCAAGGCAGCTTTTCATTTGAGATGCGATTCTGGATGACATGAGGGATCTAGTCTAGCACAGATAGTCATCAGAAATTGTAAGTACAGATAGAAAGAAGACTGATGATATGAGATACTTACGTCAAGGATTGTGTGGAAGTCCACGAGGCTTTTCCACTTCCACTCTGCGATTTTTAGCTTCTTGAGGTCCCAATGATTTGGCAAGCCTAGAAAATAATCGATAGCCTAGACAGGATCAGTAGATCATTAGCTACTAAGGTTTTGCTGCACCTTACTGAGCATAACTCCATCAGACGACTGATCATATTGTAGGTGGAATCCCACCATGTGTCAGAGTCATGTTTTAGTTCATGCTCAGGGACTCTGATGACGGGAGATCCAAGAGCCTGGAACCAAATACGTGAATTACCCAGCTTTATGTTTTCCAGGAAATCGTCGCGGCGAAGTCCAGACAATCGGATTGCAGTTACAATCGAATGGCCCTTCTTAATAGGGTTGTTCCGGACGGCAGTTGCATACTGTTCACAGTCCCCTCCATTTGTGATTGCGGTGGCCCATGTCTCCGTGATCCCTTCGAGGGTAGAGTTTACAAAGCCGCTCATGACGTGCCGGAGTCCTACCTATGTAGGAGCTATTCTCCAACTTTCAGTTTGGAGGTGATCTAACTAAAATTGAAGGCAAGAGGAGTAGTTTACATGCATGGGAAATAAATCAAAAATATTGGAGACTTTGAAAACATGTCATTGTGAGCTCCACAATGCATATTAAGGTATTCTAAGTTGAGGGATATGTTTCTGTGATGTGTCTGTATCCAAAATATGCATAATACTGCTGTTCTATTTTTCTCCTACAGAATGCACTTTTCACAGTGAGATTCATACATAGTGTGCAGTCTATTAAGGCAGAGGCTATGAGTAGACAAGTACTGAGATGAGACGTAGGATAGACTTGGTCACGCTTGAGGTACAGTGTAAACAGAAACGGCACTGATGAATAAGCTATTGGGCTGATGAATAAGTGGTGGCATGGTCGATAAGAGCCAGTTGGCAGGGCAGACGATAATTCAGGTGAGGAACGGAATAATATTGCAACTCCAACATCAAGGTATATATAATCTAATCATAATTTCACCTCGGTGTATCCTGGTGCCTTGTTAGGCATGTCAGCTTGGTCACGTACATGGTCAATGTGCTCAACACTCCCCTTCAAGCCAAGCATATGCCCAACTTGGCGACGTGCTGAGTGTGTTTCAGCTTGGTGAGCACTTTAGTAAAAATGTCTGCTGTTATTTTGCTGGTCGGACAGTAGCGCAGGTCAATCACACTGTTCAATTTTCTCTTGGATGAAGTGCCAGCACAAGTTGAAATATTTAGAGTGCTCAGGCTGGTGATATTGGTGATCAGTCATGATTGTGATCACTGATTGATTATCGCCATAAACAACTGATGCATCTGACTGTGGGAATCCTAGTTCTCGGAATAAATTTCGAAGCCAGATAGCTTCTAAGTTTGTGGCATGCATCAATGCAATATATTCGGCCTCTGTAGTGGATAACACGACCATGGCTTGCTTTTTATGTGATCATGCTGTTGGCCATTAGGAATGCATATCCTGAGATGGATTTCCGGTCTGCATTGTTTGCAAAGTAGGCATCTGAGAAAGAATAAAAATCAGACAGCATGTCTGGGTTCTTGTGGATGGAATAGATAATCCCTTTGTCTTTTGTACCTGCAAGATATCATAGCATGCATTTAGCAGCTGTCCAGTGTGTCATGTCTGGGTTCATAGTAAATGCCAAAAGCTGTGACACCATGTAGGAAATTTCAGGGTGGGTGGCAACAGCTGTGTACTCATGATTGGTCCATCAAGGAAGCCAAGGAATATATGTTTTTGGCTGCAGGGATCGAGTTTCCCTTGATCATGCAGCTTGGTTAAGATCCAGACATTGGAGCCAAACTCCTTTAAGTGTGAGATGTCTGGTAGGTGGTGGCTTGTCCACAGCTCCTCAGGCATTGTTTCCTCAAGTGCATGTGTGTATGATCTATTGTGTACATATGCCATGTGTGCAACTGCATTGGGCCATAATGCTTTTGGGAGATCATGTGCAAATATGATAGTACGTGTCAATTCTCCCAGAGTGCGATTAAATTGCTTAGCGATGCTATTTGAGCAGGTGAGTATGGCACCATAAATTCAGCTTCAATGCCACACTCATTGAGCTGGCAGCATTGCAAATTCTGGTTAGTATATTTAGTCCCATTATCAGCCCACAGGCATTTCGGCTGAACACCTGAATGCATCTCCACATAAGTGAGGTATTCCTGCACTTTTGCAGTTGCTTCCTCTTTCGTTTTCATAAACTTTACTGTACAGTGTCTAGTTGTCTATGAAAGTAATGTAGTAATGTGTGCCCTTCCAAGATGTTCGTCTTTAAACAGGGAGCATATAATACATTGTGTAGAGCAATTATATGGCCTATATTAGTGCACAATTTTAAGGTACCACACCCGAGAGCTACAAGCGATGATGATCTGATGCCGTTGATCTCTTTCTGAGTGCAATTTACAAAGTCCACAACTTGAAGCACATCTCAATTATGTGTGATGTGAGTCATTGTGCCTGTATTGGCGATCCATAAGTAAGCCAAGAAATCAGTTACATTTGCATCAGACATTTTTACATCACTGTTGAGAGTAGTAATAAAGGCCATGGTGGACGAGGAACCTTTGGCCACTGCAACGTGCGCCTGTTCTGTGGTGCCACCATCTTTGCTTCTGCCTGGGCTGCTTCCAACATTTGGGATCATACTTTGTGCCACCAGGAGCAAAGTACTGGCTCATGGTGTGTCCCTTTTTGTTACAGTTGGTGCAGGTGAGGTTCGCCCAATTTGGGCACTTTTTGCCATAGTGTGGTCCACCACAGAAGTTGCACTTGAGTGCTCTCTCTTTTTCTTTCTGCTTCTCAGGCACTGTGCCCATCCTTGACTTCTTTGTGTCATGCATTGCATACACTTGATCTGTTTTGGGTGAGGTCACATGTTTGAACTACATGGTGGTCGGGTTAAGACCTTGCCTGCAATTGTACTCATCCATTAGTAATGTGGTTATCTCTCCCAGCGTCAGGTCTTTTCCTGCATTGCTACTGACCAACTGCATGCCAAGGAAGTTGGACATGAAGATGTCCTATGAGTGTGGTTTAGAAGTTATATGCTTCTAATAGCGCAGCCAAGGGGTTCAAGAATAGAACCAGAGGAAAAGATAAAGGGAAAATATCTGTAGTAGAAAACTTACTACTAGTAGGAATGTGTGAATGTATTGAGAGAAGTAACTTGGTAGAGTTGCTGATGAGAGTAGTGAAAAAAGTGGTGTGAAAACAACTTAGATTAATGAATGTCTGGGTCCATCTTATATACTACATGACTTGTTTGTACATGTTATGGTATATAGAATATGGTGGAGTATTCCATAAGAGTCTAGCCAATAGCATATAAGACTCTTATCATGATATGTAAGCACCAAGTCATATATGAGTCATATATATTGCGAATGATGTCATAGTGAGTCATGATCAGTAAGCTGATCAATAAGCAAAGTAATGAGATATGAGTCATCATAGGAAATGAAAGAATAGTCTAGAAGTAAGTTCTAGACTGATGACTAAACAATCTAACTCTGATTGTTTCAACACTCCTCCTCATTGAGATGATGATCACAATGGTATTAGATCTTGGGTGGATAGTTGGTTAGACCAAGGCATAAACAACCAAGTCGAAACTTGTCAAAATTGACATTCTTTGTAAAGATGTCTGCTCATTGATCTTGAGCAGGGACATAAAACAATTCTAATTGTTTATGTTCTTGAACCACTTCATGAATATAGTGATATTTAATCGCTATATGCTTTGAATGTCCTTTTTGAGCAGGATTCTCAGCTAAGAACATGGCTCCTTGATTATCACAGTTAAGTGGTAAAGGATGATGAATCTCATGACCTATCTCTTTAAAGAGATTTCGAATCCAAACTAATTGTCTGGCTGATTCAGTCATGGCAATGTATTCTGCTTCTGTTGAAGATAAGACAACAACTTTCTGACGTCTTGAACATCAAGAAACGATAGCATCTGCAAGGAAGATACAATAATCAATTGTTGATCGTCTTGTTTCAAGGTCACCAGCCCAATCAGTATCACAATATGTAGTGAAACTCACATCCATTGCAGATCCATTGTATGTGATAGACACATTTTTGGTATAAGCAAGGTATCAAACAATATAAAGTGCTTGATTGAGGTGATCCTCAGAAGGATTTGCAGAAAATTGTGACATCTTGATTACAGCATAAGCCAGGTCTGGGCATGTTATAAAAAAGAGATCCTATCATAGATTGATATTGAGATTGTCTTTTAGGATCTTCTTTCTCTTCATTAGCACTTGGATTGCATATATCCAGAAGGAAGTGGTGTATGAGCATGTTTATAATTCTCTAGTTGGAATCTTTCACGGACTTTCTCAGCATAGGTTGATCAAGTCTCAGAGTTCGTTTGTTTCAATCTCTGGTAATACGCATGCCAAGATATTCTTTCGCATCGCCAAGTATCCGTGATTCCCAACGATCTGTAAATATCTTCATATGACAATCAATGAGTTTGAGGTTAGAACCCATAAAAAGAGCATCATCAATGTATACTACGAAAATGATCTTGTCTTTGCCTATATATTTGATGTACACCAGGATCTGATATCGTTCGTTTGAATCCCATTTCTACAAGAGATTTATGTAAAGCTTTATTCCATTTTATGGCTGCTTGTTTGAGTTCATAAATGGATTTTCGTAGGCGACAAACTTTGTTTTCTTTGCCTTTTTCAATAAAACCTTCTGGTTGAGCCATATACATATAGCTCCTCATTGTCATCAAGTTCTCCAAAGAGAAAAGCTGTCTTGATGTCTAAGGTTTTGATCTCCCAATCTTCAAGGGCTGCTAAGGCTAGGAGAAGCCTGATGTTTTCAAACCATGCAATGGGGAAAAGGTTTCTTCGAAATCTATTCTGTAGATTCATGTAAAGCCTTTTGCAACATATTGAGCTTTCTTTCAACCATCGCTCTTTGTCACATATACTCATCTTCCCATGATAGGTTTACGATCTGGTGGTAGATCTGCTAGATCCCAAACATGTCGGTCTTTAAGAGATTTCATCTCTTCTTCCATAGCTTTTTGCCAATCCTTTTGATCTGCTGGTGATCATTTCTTGATATCTCGGTAGTGTACTGGTGTTTTACCAACAGCTATGGTAGCAGCAGCAAAGTGTTGACGAATCCATTTGGCACTAAAATGTTGTGCTAATGGTTCATATAATTCATCCATATCATTGTCTCTATGTAAAGTAGAGACAGGATCTTTTGGAATTGAAGTTTGATCCATACTCAGAGTAAGAAGGGAAAGTGGAGATAACTCCTCCTGAATCATTTCCATAAGCTAAAATGTTGTGCTAATGGTTCATATAATTCATCCATATCATTGTCTCTATGTAAAGTAGAGACAGGATCTTCCGAAATTGAAGTTTGATCTATACTTACTGTAGAGTAAGAAGGGAAAGTGGAGATAACTCCTCCTGAATCGTTTCCATAAGAGTTTCTTGTCAAGACAAGTCACTTTCTATCTCTAGTGGAGTTCAATTTCCATAGGTATTATCAGGTAGGAAACATTTGATAGGCACTCTAGAAGAAACTCGTGAATGAGTTCATGGTTCTTCTTGTATTACTTGTATAGGGTGATGAATGTGAGGTTGAGCTCTAAATTCAGGAATCGTCTCAGTAGGTTGTCTTCTGAGCAAACCAAGGTGGTCATGGATAAGAAGAATTTTGTTCATAGAAACATTGAATGTTTTCATCTTCTTGTTCATTTGTAGGTATATCTTTGGCATCTCGTGGAATATCAGGTAATTCTTCTCCATCATTAGTATATCAATCTAGCAATTGTCGTTTGTGTTGATGAATGCATTCTGGAGAAGTTTGTCGACAAATAGATGTTTCTTGAAATTTTCTTCTTTGTCCATGATGATCTGGATAAGTTCCAAAAGGAAGATATTGAGTCATTGGTTGAATTGTTTCCGATGTCTCTTCACTATCATCTAATGGAATAGATAATGAAGGAATATTTGAATGAATAGGTACTTCTTCAGGTGCTTGGGATAAATCCCAGTAATCTTGAGGAAATCCTTTTGAAGAAGGTAGTAAAGAATGTCTCAAATAATCTATAGATCTATTTGGTAAAGGTATTATTGGAAGTGGTTGTTGGGGAGCAGGTTGAGGATTAAGTGGAAATGAGATAATCTGATCAGGATATTTTCTTGTTCCATTATCCTCAGTACCAGTTGTTAAGGCTTCTTCTTCAATTTTTGAAGAGGTATTAGGATTAGAGGAAAGTTTGTCTATTGAAGTTACTACTTTCTTTGAACAATAAGGAAAGTTTCCTTCATTGAATGTAGCAGTCAAGGAGATAAAGACTTATTGATGTATTGGACAATAAAAGCGATAAGCTTTAGATCCTTGTTCATATCCTATGAATATCATTTCTTCTGCCTTAGGTGAAAGTTTGTTCTGTCATATATCTTTAGGAATAAATACATAAGCTTTACAACCAAATACTCGGAAGTAAGAAATATCAGGTTTCTTTCCTAAGAAAATCTCAGCTGGGGTTTTCCACTTATGGCAACACATAGGTTGTCTGTTATAGATGTGTAATGCTGTTTCACATGCATCTTGCCAGAATGAATTTGGAAGACATGCATTGAGATGTATAGCTTGGGCTTTTTCCATGATGGTTTGGTTAAATCTCTCTGCTCTACCATTCTATTGTGGTAAATGAGGAACGGAGTATTGTTGTGAGATACCTTTGGACGTGAAGAACTGTAAAAGATCTTGTCGTTGTCTGAAGGACCAAGAGGTTGTTCATGAGATTTGCTGACTTGGCAACCATAACAAGGAGGTGAAGAAATTTGAGATTTCAAGGAGAGTTCAGGAAGTCCAGTTGTGGAAGAGGCAAGATATCAAAGAGCATTGTCTGAACAATGTCCAAGATAATGATGCCATAGTTCAGATGAGGAAATATCTGACAGGGTATGCACTTCACTTGGAGTGATTGGAGAAGACCGAAACCAATGAAGGATATCACCAGGAAATGAGGCAGTAGCCCAGATTAAATGGTGACCCTGTTTGTCAAAGACATCAGTCGATTTTCTGATATGAAAGGTATAGCCTTGATGGGCCAGGATTGGTAGATAGGAGTCTGCATGATGCGTCAGGTGATAGCCAAACACCGGTTAAAGTGATCGTTTCTTTACAAAAGATGCTTTAAGGAGAATCATTCCAGGTCCTGTCATTTTTATGGTCGATCCATCAGCAATTTGAGCATATTTTATATTGTCTCCCAAAACCATAAAGTCTGAACAGTAAGGGGTAATATGATCAGAACAACCCAAATTGATTAACCAATAATTTTTAAAGAAATCATTTGATCTTGAAAATTTCTTAATTGATTCTATCTTCACGAGCCAATGTTTCATAATATTTCTTCATACAATCACGTTTCCTTTTGACACGTCTTTCCAACTAAAATCTTCTTCTTTCGTCTCTGCTTACTTTATAACTTTTGTGATTATCCTTATTGAGAAGAGAATCCCAGTACCATTTCCTATGTTCTTTTGGGTAGTTGATAGCTTTGTGACGAGTATACCAAAGAGCATTAGGAAGTGCTGTGAATGTGTTTGGTTCTGGATTATCTGTTACAAGTTTCTTGATACACTCAAAATATAGTGTTGGACAGAAATGAGGATTTAATACATGAGGAAAATCCATAACTCAATCTCCATTTTCTAAGGTAGGAGTCGGAAATTGGAAGTAAGAAAGATAAAAGTAAGCAATAATTTTGGCATGGAGGAGAAGAGAAAGATGATTAAAATGAATGACAATTGAACTACCAGGTTTAATATGGTGTAGCTCTAACCTTTGCAGCCTTTCGAATGCATAAAGGCCAAGCTGTAGAGGTAGAGGCCACCGGGGATGTAAAGACACATCCTCGATGAGGTGCCTGTATGCCAACATCCACTTTTGTTTGTCTCCTGGGACCAAAGTTCACAGGGCCTGGAGTTCGTCTGTTGAAAGGTAAGACAATGTGAAGAGTACCAGAAACGTAATCAATGTCCTTATAAATGTCAGTGTGGAAAGCAGTAGGGTCAGGATCTAAACATAATTTCCTGTGAAGTTCAATCTGGTGTAAGCAATTGTACATCCAGTCTTTAGTAGAAGGATCAATAAGAAGAGAAGCTTGAATTAAAAAGGAAGCATTCTTGGGATCCTCCATGAACTTCTTTCACTGCATGTGGTCAAATTCTGCATTCCACTCCTGTAATGTGGGGATTTCTCCCCTGGCATATTGTCCTACCATTGTTTTTGACTCAAACTTCTTTGGAATAAAGTTTGGAAAGACCATAGAATGGCATAGCTTCACTGACTGTTGAGAGTTGGTGGGAAAATGATGGTTGTGGAATAACTCATATCTTTGCCAGTGGATAAATGAGTTCTCGATGAAGTAGTCCTTGTAGTGTTGTGTGGGCAAAGCCCATCTGACCAAAATGAGAAAAGAATAGATAGATTTATCTTGAAAGGCGAATGTCTCAGCACTGTTGCCATATTCTTCTGGAGCCAGCCAGGTAAGAGAGGGAAGCTCCAGTTGTAGAAAAAGAACTGGGGAAGAGAGACACTGGTATTCAGTAGCAAAGTCAACATAAGGTTTAAAAGGAATACAAGTACACCAGAAGCTTGCAGTGGGCTGGCCAGTAAGCTGGGTCAGTCCAGTTGACAGTGTACCATTCAAAGGTGCACTCAAGAGCCACCATTCCCTCGGGAACATCTATGGTGACTTCTTCTGCACTCACTTTGTATTGGATTAGGTCTGCTTTGGCTTGCAGGTGCGGAACGAGGTAAAAAGGGTTGGGATGAATCTCGTCGAGACTGTAAGGAATTTTGAGAACTGGAGCCATTAGTCATTGGTGTAGATGAAGGAGTAGGAGAAGTTGGTAGAGGAGTGGGAATAGGAATGATTTCCTGAGGATATGATTTGAGTTCTGTGATGAAAGAGGATGTTCCTGGTTGGAACAGGGTGTAAAAGATGAAGAAATAGGTCCTTCAAGGAAGATCAATTCATTCGATGGAATAAGAAGATCAGAAAGTCCTAGGAAATTTAGAGCCAATAGGAAAGCTTTGTAATCTGAATCTTTGTTGTCTTTCTTTATTCTCTTCAGTAGAAGGTACTACTAGAGGAATTACCAGAGTCTCTGGTTGGTATTCTATAGGAGAAGTATCATCTCAAGGAGTACTACAGTCCTGTATACCACCTGTTGGAGTTGTTTTCAGTATCCCAGCGATTTTCTGGCACTATGGGATATGATTCAGCTACTGGAGCTGAAGGTCTCAGAACTGAGAAATCAGATCCAGAAGAAGTATCTGCGGGGGTAGAGGATTGTTGGGGACGAAGTAAAGTAACACCAGTATTTGGAGAGGAAGATCAGTGATTTCTTCTGTAGTCTCTGAATGATCTGGCATTAAGTGTTACTTGGATCCAATTCTCCCTAGAGAACTGTTAGTTTGATATAGGAAAGTAGGAAGGTGGAAAGAGCAGTTGCTACAGATGGAAGCAGAGTGACAAGGGTGCCCACAGTTTTGACACTTGAGGAAAAGAGAATTGTCAATGACTCCCTGACATAAGACAGATGGTTGTCGACTATCTCGATGAAACCAGGGGACAACACTAGGTGATGAGTTTGAACTATGAGAACGAAAGGATTGGGATCAAGGAGGAGATAGGATGAAAAGTTGGTTCCTAGATGTGAAGGATGGTTTGCTGTCATTTACCTTCCACATGGCGAGGGCAGTGGGATCGGTTGGCTTAGGTATGTGATCGATGACATGATCGAGTAGACTGTGTACAGCAAATATGTTGTGCAAACAGCCTTGTCATATGTCCTATGATTCCTTGGATTCCCTGAGCTGCATGATTTTATATGACAACAGTGAGCCGAGGTTAGTTGAGAGAGGTGCTGTTGATGGAGCAATAGTGGGTGCCAGAGGAGCCTGAGGAACAGGTGCAGACAATGTGGTGGCAGTCACAGATCCTGTCATGATACTAGCAGAAGAAGAAGAATGGTTAGAATAATAAAGAAATAATTCAGTACAGGGGAACTCTGGTTCATTTACTCGCCTAGAAGGTGGGGCTTATAACCTATTAAGGCAGAGGCTATGAATAGACAAGTACTGAGACAAGACATAGAATAGACTCGGTCACACTTGAGGTACAGCATGAACAGCAATGGCACTGATGAATAAGCTATTGGGCTAATGAATAAGCAGTGGTGTGGTCGATAAGAGCCAGTTGGCAGGGCAGATGATGATTCGGGTCAGGAATGGAATAATATTGCAACTCCGACATCAAGGTATATATAATCTAATTATAATTTCACCTCAGTGTATTCCGGTGCCTTCTTAGGCATGTCGGCTTGGTTACATGCATGGTCAATGTGCTCAACAGTCTAGTATGGATTTTCGCAAATTTTGCATTGTAAATGTATAGATCATGATATGCACATGTCACCATATACTTTTATAAATACTTATAATACTCAGATATGTAATGTGGAGCTCACAATGACATGTTTTTTCAAAGTCTCCAATATTTTGAATTGAGTTCCCACACTGGTCAACTCCTCCTGGCTGCACATTTGGTTGGAATGTCTTCAAATTGATTGGAGAGTTGTACATATATGTATACCAGAAGCCAATTCCGTTGCCCTGACTATATGTGCAATGTTCCATTTTCTATCTCCCAAAAAACTGAAAATCTTGAAAATGGTGATTTGAGACCCCAATGAGAGCCAAGTCAGTTATGCGAGGTGATATAACTCAGAATAATAAATGTCAGATGATGTTCCATGTATTTTTCAAGCCATCAGAGCCACCCATAATGTCATTTCAATGTTTCGATGTTTTTGATTTATTTCCCACGCTTCTAGGATGCTTCTGTGACTCCTTCTGCCTTACTTCTCATTGGAATGTCTTGAATCTGATGGGAGAACTGTATTAATTTGTCCCCCACAGTTCCATCAAGTTGCCCTGATGATATGCACAATATATGATTTTCTATTCCACAAAAGGTGAAAATCTTGATAATGATGATTTGGGATCCATCAGAGAGCCTAGTAAAGCTTTTATTCCAGTCTCAAGTTCTTCTGATATGTTGTAGATATATGTGAAGGGGATGTGGGGATGTACTTTTCAAACCTGTGTTGAAAGGGTCAAAATTGCGAACATATTTTCTGTTTTTCTCCCTATCTTTTTGATCATCTCATACAACCATGTACAGCCTCATGTAAGTCATGGGAATGGTTTATTATGGCATATACACTATGTCTATACACTCAAATAACATATATGGCCAGGGGAAAGCAGGGGAATAAAGGGAAAACATTTGATTGAGTGAGATTCCAAAAATAGAAATGTTGTAGGAGTAGTGGCTGCAATGAGCTTATGTAATTGGTCAGAACAAACAGGAACATGCCCCTATAAAAAAAGGAGCTGTATTGAAAGCAGTAAAAAATTATTCCCAAAAAAGAAAGCCATCAGCTAATGGCAATTGCCACACAGGGGGATGGCCCTGTCAGAAATTGAAAGCTGCGGAAAAAAAATTCCCAAAAGAAAAGTCATTGTTCCTTTTTGGTATCACCACCTATATTGTAGCCCCTGTTTTTGTGATCCTAATGGTGCAACAATCTAATCAATCTGATCTAATCTGGATGAGCTAGAAGCAAATAGTTTGCGAAACATTGATGAAAAATGTGGCTGTGTCACTCCAAAAGTCAAGCTAGCCCCTATTTGCCCCTATTTTTATTGATCAATCTGATTTAATTTGGATATACAATACAATCACATATTTTATGAAATAATAACACCAGGTATACATCCAAATCTGGTTGGCTGAGTTGGCTAGTGGATCCCTAAGTTGCAGCCTGTATTAGGTTGCCATATGTCTTGTCAATGTTGCTCTGGTAATAGCCAGTACCTATAGAAATTGTATTATAGAATGACTAGTAGAGCTGGAAGTACTCTATAAGGAATGGTTCCTGTTAAACCATAAGTGAGGGATCGAACGAGTGTAGAGGAAACATTAGTCAATACAATCTCTATGATATCAGTTATTCTCTATAAATAAACTCATGTTAATCTCTATCACATTAGTGATAGGAAGTATGATAAGTAGATCATTAGATACTATAAATCATCAACTAACTCCTAGAGGTTTATTCACAGGTATTTCTCCATATAGCATAAGCTATGTAGGAATGTGAATAATATATCTCTGATCATAATAATGACTGAAAGACAATATTGAATAAGGTTACATCTCTATCATTATATGATAGGTATTTATATAACCTCTTTATATATTCTTGAGAAAGAACATATAAGTAATCTCTATTACATAGTAATAGGTAAAAGATATAAAGAAAGTTTATATATCTGGTGTACAAACATAAGTGCATGTACATTCCTATGTCTATTAGCTTATAGATAAAGCTTAATATAGCTTGTAATGATCATGGATATGGTCGATCATTCTCATTAGGATCTCTATCCATAATGGTATGTTGTTGTCTGTAATGTCAATAGATAATAAGTACAACAACTGATGTCTTAGATGTCTGTTGAGTAACAGAAGATTAGTAATAGACATGAAGGATATAACACTTATTGTGTATATCGAGTGTGGGAATGAAACCAGTTAGATGTGAACTGTTTCAACCTTAGGGATTTCTGTTATGAGGTAGAAAGACAGATAGGAACGAACTATGTCAAGTTCCTCTGTTAAATTCCTTAGACTCATCATCTCAGAGGATGAGCCTATATATACTAGATACATGGATTATCTAATATATATTACTAAGAGTATATAGCCAATAGCATAAAAGACTCTGTTACATGATATGTAAGCACCTAGTCATATTCTAGTCAGTATGACTAGAAATGAGTCAGTTGTACATTGTATGAGTCATTTGTATAGTATGAATCATATGTACAATATATGAGTCATTATGAGTCATGATCAGTTATCTGATCAGTATGTCTTTCGACCAATGGCATATAGTACTCTTATGTATCTCGTATATCTAATGGAGATTAGATAAGATAAGATAAAATCTTATGATAAGATAAAATCTTATCTTCAAGATGTACTTAGTATTACTATGCTTTAGATAGCGTATTAGATATGGCTTATGCCAATCATAGAAAATGTAGTAGTATATAACATACTACAATTTCAACAGTACCAGTAGTCAAATACCACAATATGTGGTGTGTCATCTGCAGAAACGAGATGCAGATAGTTGATCAAACAAGCAGCTGCATACAGGTTGCCGCACATCAGCCCTGAATGGTTATTATCCAACACGCACTCGAGCAAGCTCCGTTGAAGTCCAAACAAGTGCTCAATAGGTAATGAACCTGCATTGACGTCACCCCCGGCAGACTGAAGCATGACTTGATGTCATCAGTCCTTGTACAGTTTCATGATTGTAGATAGAATGGTCTCAGAAAGCAAGGTGGCTGTCCCTTGTTGAACATCCGAGTGCATGATCCCAGGTAACACATGCAGCAGGTTAAACAGCATATTTTCCCATTGGTCATGAGGCAGTTGGTGGAAACATTTCGTGAGCATCATGTCCAGCAGTTTATGCAACACTTTGTAACCAGTTGCAACCACATGCACCACAAGTTGCCATCTGTGGTTCTCGATCACAAAACTCTCCAGAAATAGCCCATCTCCATGTTCAGCCTGTCCACCTGAGCTATCATCATGATACAACTTTGTGAATGCAGCATCCAGCATGCAGTCAGAGGAGCAACAACAACGCCAACTGATCAACCACCTTATGCTTTCCCTATCTTAGTGAATGACTGGACTTGTCCTTGTTTCATTCATCATCAGGGATTCAAAATCCTCAACCGCAATCAGTTCTTGCCTTGCAACACCAACGATCTTTTAGAAGCATTGCTACATCCAAACCTCACCTTTTCCAAACCTCACCCTCATCATCCTCTAACCCAGGCTGATTGGAATCAACAGGTTTTGAAGGCAACCTAGATCCAACAAGGACTATGGCACCTCAAAAAGCACAAAGACACTGGAAGGGGAATGTGTAGGATGGAGGGAATCCAACCAGAACAAGACTGGCTTGTTCGGTTTAGTGTTGTTGCAGCTCGGCTAGCTGAGAGCCAGCTTCAGCTTACATCAGCTCATTCCCAATTTGGCTTGCCCATGCCAACCAAGTTGGTGAAAAACGGTAGCTTCAGCTTTTTGCAGCTCAGCTCATAGCTTAAGTCATGGCAAGCTGGTTCATACTACTTCATAGTGCCTAATTCATAGTGCATACTATCTACTATAACATAAATGGCTCATGAGAGACAACAAGCTGGTACATACTACCCTGCACTACATACATGATATGAATCAAACAACAAGACGGGTCACGGCCCACAGGAGTCTGACCAAGTCCAACATACAAACAAGTCCACAATGAGCATACAAACGAAATGACACGGAATCTCATGGATGGCGAATCACGATTTATCAAGAGTTATCCGTAAACCTGTGCAGCACCGTGCTTCGCAAGCCGTCTGCAGAATAACGTGTCAAAACATTCGAGTACATTGGATGCAATATTACATACCTCTTGCGTGCAGGAGTTGGTGGGGGCGGGGAAACAGACAAACCATACACGCACTTTCACACTGTACCTGCCAGCAGGATGGCTTGCGTGACACTCTCCATTGAGTCTACTCAATAGGTCCACTTGCAAGCATTGATATCAACATCAGGAATAGCTAGTAAAGTGGTTGATTCCTCTCGCAGGCCATGGACGAGCGTGAGGATGAAGGTATAATCAGGTCTTTGCGTGAACTCGAGCTTGCGTGTATAGTGAAGGAAAGCCATTAAGGCGGGAGGCAAGGTACCAGAAAGCTCAGATATTGTGGTATCTCTCTTCTGCTCAAGGGAGTCGTTATTTGACATTGGATTGGCGTCATCCCGGGAAAGTGATCCGTGGACGAGATAAATCAAAAGGTACGCCAGCGACTCCAGGTCATCGTGGCAGGCTGAGCTGACGACCCAAGTGGGAATTCACCGAGGAAAAGGGTCCTGGCGCACAGGCACCAAAGGGAAGGCTGAAGTCGCTACCGGAGGGCATATGCGCATGGGTTTGTGGATTCCGATATGGCCGCACAAGGCTGAAGTTGAAGAGAAAACATTCGGTGCATTGTTTCCTGCAGAATGTTGAACCGACGAGTATGGTCTTTGGATTGATACTTGAATATAAATAGCTGCTGGTGTGGATACGTTCGAGGCATGTCACCTAGATCATTTTTTCAGAATGGCACCAATGGAATGTAAGGTTAGAGCTCGCTCACCAACTGCTCTGCTAAAATGGATATGGTGTTCATGGGTAACTTCTGACTGTTCGAGTTGAAGAGATCTTCTAATGTTGGGCCAATGTCCTCAAACACGAGGACGCGCAGTTCAGACTCAATCCCTGACCATATGATATCGGGAATACATGGAAGTCCACATAGTTGGGTGAGGATAGAGTGTTCGTGTTGCAGTGGGTTGCAAACTTTTGAGAAAGGACTCATCTTCACAAGAACCCCGTGGTCATCTTCGACCAAGTCGACCGCCCAAAATACAGAACCTAAGTTTTTTAACATAAATCGTGTCATATCAATTTGAGACGTACTTTGAGAAACATGCCTGAGGTTTTTCCTCAGTGTAAATCTTCCATCCACACGGATGACTGGCATAGACAAACCAGAATATTGGTGTAGATGGGAGGAATTGGGAGGAACGTTCAGACGACGTGGACTCAGCGAGCTGAGTTCAACTAACGAAGTCACGTGGTCATATCAACAGAGCGGAAGAAACTAACTAACGAAGTCACGTGGTCATATCAACGGAGCGGAAGAGTATACGAGTAGGGCAAAAGAAACAAAAAGAAGTACATATATGTAGGACTGGATATAATTCCAGCAGTCAAGTTACACCAAATCAGCTATCACAACTTCGCTGTGCAAATGGTCACCCTCCTCTCGGATAGCACACTTGACAATACCATCCATATCATCGTCCGAAAATAGAGACTCGACACCACTAGCACAGAGCTTGGGTTCGTCGTTGGGTTCGTCATCCATTAGAACTCGCGCGTCAAGCTTTGTTCCCTGTGTGAATGTGAGTCGACGTTTTCTGAAATCATACTTTAACATCTGCAAGGCTTCCATAAGAGCCGCGCTGATCCGGTTCCGCTTCTTGGTATCGGTCTCCGTGCTGGAGGAAAAGACCCGTTCGCAAGGAACAGACAACACCTGGATCGGGAGATAGTCCATGGCAATAGCGAAAATGGTGGGATAGCATTCTCGTTTGCTCTGGTATAAATAACGGTGAGTGTGTGAAGTGCGACACGAAGAATATACTTACCTGCCAAAACAATAAAGGGTCCAAGTCCTCTCCCCACAGCTCTCCATTGATGTATGAATGGTATTCCTCGTCCGTTCCCACCATGCCTTGAGACGGAGTCTGAGAGATTGGCGATCCGATGCTCATATCCTTTATTCCGAATTGCGCTGCAAGAGAGTCGATGGTGTGAACTGGAGCCTTGGCAGTTCGCTGGGATGTCGTGGGTGTCAGCATTTTTTGTCAGTACTCTTGCATCTAATTCATATGTTGCATAAATCCATGTCCCATGATTTACGATTTGTATTGTTAACTCACCAGCTTCAATACCATCTCCTCCGCTGATACCATGTACTCAGAATTCCAATAACATCAAATCCATTTCATTCATACAGTGGGATCGACAACTATAAGAATTATGTAGCTCTTTCATGAATTACGATAACAAATTGGAACTTACACATAGCAACAACATATGCACGTGTCTCGTCCATGCGCTTGTAGTATCGGGTTGCCCAGTCAAGACCTACCTCTATCCATGGTTTGATGCGAGGGTTCGTCACCTGCAATGCCTCCCACACGGACATCAAAAGCTCGAGGCACAGGATGGCACTCCCCAGGTGAGGCAGACTTTCACTGGACATGCGCTGTTGGACTTTATGGGGAATCTATACAGTGAATTATTAGCGAGGGGTTCGATTGGCATTTGACCATATATCAACCGTATGTGAAATTCGTCCGAGAGCGTTCTGCAGAACATGAGTTTATCACGAAGCAGGTCGATTAGCTAAAAGAAGGTTTTACCGCGAGCTCAGCCTTCAAGACCATAAAGTATTTTTGCCATGTCCTAATAATATCTTCCCAGATCTTTGCCCATCAAGGGATTTCAGAGTCCGTGAGGTCTTGGCGAAGAAGAAGAAGGAGTTCACGGAACTCCTTGCATTCCATAACGTTGAGAGACTGTCGAATTGATGCTAAGTAGTCGCAACAAACATTTGAACAGAAAACGAATACTTTACCTGATCATCCGCAACAATGAAAGCAACAAGATGGTTATGTAGCTCCTCTGTCGAGAAGGGGACCGTCGAGCGTTCGCGAAAAGTAGTGCCATGCACAGAGGAGACCTCTGATTGATGGGGAGGGAGGGATGAAACAGATCCACCATCCGCCAATGCATCTCGAATTTCGACCAAGGAATAGCTGCAAGCTAAAGCACTCTTAACGCTTTCCAAGAAAACTAGCCATCCGTGCTCTGCCGCAAGGTGAACATATTCCAGGATGTGATTGCGGTCAATATGACCTCGCAACGCGGATGTTCCAGTATTGGGGGAATACTTGAACATGCAGTCGCGCTTACTTGTATATGTCTTTGCCCAGCTGACGGGATCCGCGTCATAGGTCTTCCTGTAAGGAAGACAAAATATCAGTGAGAGTGTGATCTAAAATGAGATTAAACAAGCTCACTTGCAATATGTACATACCATACCCTCCGAAGTTCACTCAAAGAAGTGCTGAATATCTGCCGTCGTTGGGATCTTCTCCTGTTCTTCTAGGTTGTAGAGTGGATCACTAGTCGAGAATGTTTCAGCGTTGGCATTTTCAGTATCCCGTCGGCGGATTCGAACACGGGGAGGCTCTTTGCAGCTGGACTCATCACCGGAAAACAAATCTTTGTTGATGATAATTTCTTCCTCCTGGAGCACTTCCATGGATTCAAGGGGACGGCGTCGAGTAGCAACTGTATCGCGTGACCTTGAACTACGCGAGCGAGGACGAGATGCAGCCGTCTGACTATCAGTCACCAACTCAGATCCCGTACGCGTCCGAGACTGATGGCGAGTGCCCGAACAATGAGTATCACCAGGAGCGGCGAGACTGCTAGAGGGAGTGGATGAGCAAGGCATGACATGTCTACGAACTGGAAGGACCATGGCTGGAAGTCGGGGGACTAACTTGAAGCTGAAAGTCGAACCGAGTCAGGACGTTATACTACCTGGAGCAGGAGACCCTTTGACATCAACATTGTGAGGGATAAACATCAGGAACAATCAGACGGTATGACATGTACTCAGTGGCAAGACACATGGTGTGTCGTATTACATAGACGTATCTGACAACCAATAATAAATTACTCGCGTGATACAACTTCATCTACACGTTACATGGAGGAAGTCAAAAATCATACATAGAAACTCGAGCTAATGATGAATAAATTACACAAGCGAGCTGAAGCAGTTACAATGGCAACCCGGTTCTCATGGCAAAAACGTGCAGTACTTACTTTTGCAAGATCCGAAAACATAAACTCACTGGTGAGGCATCCCCTTCCTTTTCCTTGGGCATTTCTTACTGACGCCAGTGGTTATGATCTGGGAAATACTTGGCGCAGTACTAAGTTGTTTGAAACAGTGTCCAGCTCCAACGACGACGGATCCCCCTTCCGTTTTGGCTCCAAGTCCTCTGGAGCTGGGCGGCGCAGCCATTGGAGGTACCAGGAATAAGCTGTGTCGTAGATAGAGTGGTGTAGCTCGTCAAATAGCAGCGTCCAATCGGTGGGGAACTTGAAAGACATTGATTCCATCTCCACGCGAAGGTGAGCAACTTCGGTGTAATTTGCGCCTGTATCCTCCATCATCTGAGTGAATCGTTGATCGAGCTGCTTCGAAGCCTTGTTGAGCAACTCATCAATGTCGTCCATGTCAATCTCAGGGCACACTGTCTGAAATACATAGCATAAGCATGTGTATGATGGATGCCTGTAATTGACTTACCCCATGCACATAAAATCAAAGGAACACGTGAAATACAACAGATCTAATGTCCAGCCAGGTAATACCTTCGCAGACGATGGACGGTAGTGAGTTGGCCTTCCGAGGGGCCTCAGGCTCCAAGGCTGTGAAGGCCGAGCGCGGGAGTTCAGCCATTGCATGGAGTGGATGGGTGGTTGGGGGGTAATGGAATGTTTGTTCACAAATAGAAATCGTTATAGCAAGGTTGACTTCCAGCACGATCTCTATAACCTTCTGCAACTGATTTTCCATATCTTTTTGAATAGAATTGAAGCCACACTTGCCGATCCAGAACGGTATTGCGCGGGCACCTGGGGGGCGACGGGGACGGAGCTCTAGTTGCATGTCAGGAACGACAATGTGGGTCTTGTCTTTGATGCAAAGGTTGGAGTGAATGTTCCAAATGACACCAGAAGAAGAGTCAAGCGATAGATTGCAGAAGAGGCGTTGGATGAGTTGTGAGATATGAGAGAAGGGGACTTCGTGAATTGGGTAAGGTACCATGGCAATGAGATAGCAAAGATCAGCATCATAGATGAGTCTGAAATAGGTATTAGTGTTTCCTCCGGCGCTCGCTCCCCAGTCCTGAGAATCCTTACTTGGTGGTTATTGGACCCCGTTGTCACTCGGACAAATAATTGTCTATGAAATGGTACTTGGCACGCGTAACGTTCTTGAAAATCTGAACAGCCTATGAGACTTGATTGTATGATAGCTATGAGCGTTGCTTGCCTGGATGTCAATGAGTGGGTCCTTGAGTGCTTGAATGATGGTGAGACAGCGCTCTGAGTTGACGGAACACGGATCTTGTGCAAGGACACAAATGTCACAAACAGTGTCACTTGAATTAATGGCTGCCGTTGGCCTCGTGGTGGGCTGAGCACGAAGCTGGTCTGGCGCGTGTCTAAGTGTGGATACGTTGTGAAGATCGAAATCCTCTGCTTGGTCAAAAGTTGATTCCGGAAAGTCCTTGCTACTAGTAGAGTCGACAGTCGATGTTTGTGAAGTGCTGATAGAACGACTTGAGGTTGTCCAGAAGCTACAGTGGCTTTCAGTAGGTGTGCCAGATGAGCTTTCACACTCCATGGGAGGCACAACTCTCAGAGTGGTATCTAGGGTCCCCAATGCTGGGCACATTTTAATCAAAAGCTTAAGTAGTCTTGACTCTTGAGTGGCAAGACAGCCTAGGGGGGAGGGGAGGGACAAGGTGACTGAGGAGTCACAGCAAGCATCAACAGTTGAAACACCCCCAAAATCGAGTGTGGTATTGGACATATTGATTACGTCAGACGACTAGTAGACAATGGAAAGGGAGGATATGATTGTGATAAGGAAACGGTGGTACGGATGAATGAAACGGCGACGAAGAAAACCAGTGATGGATGCGAAGGTAGTACCAGATGTACTACGGGTCGGGATAGCGAAAGCAAGGCACCGCATGTGATGGAATTGATAGTATGAGTTCAAGCAGGTCGAATGACTCAGCTTGAAGGGGCCCGTCATCGGTAAAACTCCATAAGAAAGCACTCGAAAAAAGAATAAGTATCTGTGGCAGAATATCACAATGCAACTTACGAATGCAATTGAGTACTGCGTGGCCCCGTCATGGTACTCGTGAGCAAGAAGGCATTGATCATCGTGACACAAACTAAACGTTTTCAGTCAGCGTATAAGATTAACAGAGAAAAGCGATGGATCGTTACCTGGATCCGTGCATTCATATTGTGTGTGTCACTGTAGGGCATATGGATATGATGCAATGTGACCAGCATGACGTTGAGGGAGGAGCCAACAAGTTCAAGCAGGTTGGAGCCAGCTTCGGTGGCTGCCGCTCGGGCGGGTGAAGCCGAGGCTGTGCACAATTTCCCGTGCGACTCGGCTGCTGCTGACTCAGCTAAAACCAATGCCGGCTGCAGCTCAGAGTCAATTAATAGCCGGAGTTGCAACAACACTAGTTCGGTTGCTGCATTCAAGTATTTATACTACTAACACATGCACACAGACCAGCTTAGGGCCGGTCTGGATAAGCTATGCTAACTAATATGGTAAGTGTCCAATGGGTGCTACCAGGATAAGTCATGTGACCTAGGGCTGTGCAAGTCATGTGACTTCGAAAAGTGAAAAATGAGAAACAAAAAGTAAAGTATATAAGTGGTCATGTGATGCTGACTAAGCAGGTCACATGACTTGGAAAAGTGGAAAATGAAGAGGTTTGTAACATTACCCGCCTACTAGACTTGAGATTCCAGATCAAGTGGAGGTAGAACTGCAAGTGAAATTAATGATAGGAGTAGAAAAAAGACTATCAAACAGGGCACGATTCATTTTCAAACGTCTAGGGGCCAAAGGTTTGTGGCAATGGAAGTCATTTATAGCTGACTTGGGCTTTCTTCAAACTGGAAGCAGGTTCCCAAGTTCTGTCACTTTCATCATAACCCTTCCAATGCACCAGGTATTGGAAGCCGCGACCAATAGGACAAGAATCGACAATGTAATCGACTTCAAACTCCTCAGTGCCTTCATCATTGACAAGCACCGGTCCGGGGCGGATGACTGGTTGACCTGGTAAGGGTTCTATATAGGGTTTGACTCGAGAGACATTGACAATATGGCAAGCCTTCACGGATTTGGGGAAAAGTAATCCCACACTATTGGTATGAACTTCTATGATTTGGTAAGGTCCGATCCAGCATTCCGTTAATTTCTGTGATGGGCGCTCGTCAAGAGCAAGGTGCTCAGTGCTAAGCCAGACAAGATCTCCGATTTTGTAGTCTGGGGTGTTGGATCGATGTTTGTCTGCTTGCAGTTTCATTCATTTGTGTGTTTGTTGAAGCGTGTCTTTAGCCTTCTTAAGATTGGCTTTCATGTCATCGGCAAACTCCTTAGCAGCCGGAGCTTTTATGGATGTCAGTTCGAAACCGAGACGCAAGGCAAACATTTTAGTCAACTGGAAAGGGGTGAAACCAGTTGCGGACGAGCAAGTGTTGTTGAAATTAAACTGAGCGATGGCAAGCCATTCAACCCATTTGTCTTGTTTTTCTGCAGAAAAGAGACGGAGGTACTGATTAAGTTCGCGATTGACGTGCTCCATTTGTCCATCGGTTTGAGGATGATAGGCCATGGACATCTTCTTTTCTATTTTTAGGAGTTTGAGCAGATCTACCATCATTTGACTAGCAAATTGGGGTCTGCAGTCGGAGACGAGTGAATCAGGAAGTCCATGATGCTTCCATATGTAATCTCGATATAGTTTAGCTGTTCCTTTGAATGTAATGGTTTTTGTAGTGGGTATGAAGGCGACTTCTTTCGAGAAGCGATCTACCACTACTAACATGCTGTCAAAACCGTGGGATGTGGGGAAGCCAGTAATGAAGTTGGCTGATATGTTCTTCCAGGGTCCTTCAGGAATGTCTAGAGGTTGCAATTTTCCGGCTGGTGGAAGGTTGGTAGGTTTCATACATGCGCAGCGCTCACAGGCTTTACAATATTCCTGTATGTCCTTCTTAGCCCCTGGCCAAGAGTAGTATCTTGTGAGGAAATCTTGTGTCTTTTCGCCACCTTTATGTCCGAAGATTGGGTGATCGTGGAATTGTGTTATCATCATGGCGGAGTTCTTTTGGAACCCAAAGTTTGTTGCTATAATAATATAATCCTTCACGGAGGATCAACCCGTCTGGAGATGTGCAACCAGAGTGCGCGGATTTTATTTTGTCGAAGAGGGAGATTTCTTCTAGAGATCGTATGCAAGATTCCGGTATGAATGTCATTTGTTTGTTATCATTCTCAATGCCGATCCTGTGATCTTCTCTTCTGGAGAGGGCATCGGCTTTTCCCATTGAGGTACCGGATTTATTCGTGAGAGTGTAGTCAAATTGGGAGAGGTATTGGGCCCATCTGGCTTGTCTCCGATTCAGGTCTTGGCTCTTCATGAAATATTGGAGGTTTTCATGATCTGTCTAAATCTCGAAGATGTGTCTAGCACCTTCTAGATAATGTCTCCATTGTTCAAGTGCTAAAATGATCGCGGGCATTTCTTTATCGGCGATGGGATAATTGCGCTGTTCGGGGGTCATGGAGTGTGACATAAAGGCGACAGGGTGCCATTTGTCATCTTTCAAGGAAGAGAGCACTGCTCTGGTGGCGAAGTCCGAGGCATCACATTCAACATGATAAGGGGTCGTGTCATCCGGGTATGCCACAGGCATGGTGGTAAATCTATTTTTGAGCGTGTCAAACGCTTTCTGCTGAGCGGTTTCCCATTTCCAGGGTTGATACTACATCGTCCATATCCGCAAAGATGTTGTTCATCATATTCTGGAATGTAGCCGGGGAATTACACATCCCGAAATACATCATGGTGGGTTTGTAGGATCCGAGATGGCAGACGAAAGCTTCTTTCCATTCGTCTCCTTCTTTGATTCTCACGTTGTTGTAACCCCAACGGAGATCCATCTTGGTGAAGATCTTGCTTCCTTTCAATTTATCAATGATCAATCCAATGAGTGGAAAAGGGTAGTTGTTTTTAACCATGCCCTCATTTAGATATCTGTAGTCCATGACCATTCGCTTTTTACCATCCTTTTTAGGAATGAAGAATACTGGCAAAGTTTGGGGTGACTTCGAAGGTTGAATGTAACCTTTACTCAGCTGGTCGTCTATGAAGGCTTTGACTTCATCCTGTTCTACAGGGCTGAGGGGAATTAATCTACCCTTTTTTGGTTGAAAATCTGGTTTCAGATCTACAGCATGATCCCATGTTTTCTTTTCGGGCATGCATTCACTAGCTTTCTTCGAGAAGACGTCCAGATATTCGTGATACACCTCAGGCACTAGTTTGAAGGCTTCTTCGGGTTCTATTCCATCCGAAGATTCTTTTCCTAATCCCTGAACTCGGTAGGAATGATTGATCTCCGATTCATCTAATCGAGATTCGTATATGGCGTTCAAGGCTCGGCAAGAAGAGGGACATTGATTTAATTTGACTGTTCCTTGTACCCAATCAATCAGCGGATTATGTTCACGTAGCCAGGTGTATCCTAGGATCATTTGATTACGTCCTAGGTTAGTCACATCAGCTGTGATTTTCTCACGATGTCCTTGGAAATCCATGATCAGGTCGGTGGTGTAGGCGATGCCTCCTGCCAAGTTGATTGTTCCATCTACTTTGTAAACTGGTACGACAAGTTTGAGGGGTTTCAGGGGTATGCGTTGGGCCTTGGCCCATTCGGTATCTATGAAAACTCCATTTGCTCCACTATCTAGGAGTGCTGCTACTTCGATGTTTTTGGTTTGTGTAACTATATCTATTTTTAAGACTAATTCCCTAAGTGGATGCATAGTGCAGACTTTTCACTCAGTCAGGATGGAGGGGAACTATTTTTATTTTCTTTATAAGCCAAATTAAGCCTCCCTTCCCGGGGAGCACGCTCTTTCAAGATCGTGGCTTCGGTTGTGTCATCTGGTAGGATACTACTTCGAGATGACAAGGAATCAAGAGAAACATCACTATCTAATACATTGAAATGATTAAAAGAAGAAAAAGAAGGAGAAACAGAGGTTGTACTAGCACCATCTAGGTGTCGAGTACGGCAGTCCGTAAGTAAACTATTTTTTTGTTTTATGAGAGAGGGAGATCTCATACCCAATATGGTCTCCCTTACTCTTTTCCCTGAGTCACATCGAGATCACAAAAGTAGGCTTGCGCCACTTCTAAGTCCATTCCTTGTATCGCCTTTTCCCAGTTGGGCGATTGTGCAGTGCGTTGGTTTGTTTCAGCAGTTCCTTCTGCTGCTTGCACGTTTTTGGACTTATATTTTGGACATTCCTTTCTATGTCCGCCTCTAGAGAATCCGCAGTCCTTGCATTGTGTTGATGGCTTCTTGCATTCTTTAGCGCGATGTCCGTCTCCTCCGCAGTTGTAACATCCCAGAGACGTCTTTCGAACATCGGTACTAGTAGTTATGGCAGCGTCAATGTCCATCGTGTTGGGATCACGGCGAGAGAAGGAGAAAGTGGACCGGGTTTCAAATGCTTCAATAGCATTGGCGTACTTTTGCATTGTGGCAATGAATTTGGATATTGCTGTGGGTTGCTTGCCTTGGAGGAACATATGTTTGATAATCTCCTGTCGACTGTTCCTTTCTAGCAAGGCAATTCCCATCATTGGATCGCATTTTGCTTGGTCATATAAGGCAAGCCAACTGGTTAGGAAGACTTGTGTTCTTTCTTTTGGACCCTGCTTTTTATCTATTAATCATCGAAGGGCGATGTCCCTTTCATTGCCAATTCGAAACCGTCCCTCCATCAACATTTTGAGGTCGTCTGGATTTGGCCCAAGATGATCGGCAAGACCTTGTCGCTTCTTCAATTCATTTCTGGCCCAGGTGCCAGCACAATTTTTGTCCTTTTCTCTGATATCTCCAACTTGTGAGAGAATGGCCAGACATCTTTTTTTGTTAGACATGAAAGTGTCAGGATTGACTTCGATCCATGCCATTATCTTAGTCTACCATTTGTCATATTGGCTGTACATTCCATCAAATTTTCCAGGATCAGAAACAATCTCGGCGTGCTTTTTTGAGTTCCCTGAGGAGCCAGAGGTGTCTAGTAGGTGAAAAGCTGGTATGGTGTTGAGGGTTTCCTGTGACAGCGTGGACTGGGGTCCAGGATCGGGGTCTTCAGCCTCTTGGTCTAATCGGTCGTGGGCCTTGTGGGCGCTGTCCCGGGCGTCCCGTAATTCGCTTTTCAGGTCATCAATTGTTTTGTAAAGCAATGCGAGCTGAGCGTCGAGGTCCTGTAGGACATTCGCGCTCGTTGAGGATTGGGGCGGTGAGTCTTCGGATGTCAATCTCTGACCCGATCAGCACATGGATTGAATGACCTGTGGGGATCCATGAGGTCATCGGACATAGCAGTCGTATTCTATTTGATATTCCGCATGGCTTTCATAAGGTTATAGGAGTCGCCAGCTAGTGTCCAGATTGGGAGTTTTCCTTCAAAGGAATTGAGAAGGTCGTTTTTGAGTTCGAAGGGCCAATCTCTGACTAGATCTACTTCAAATCCAAATCCTATTTGATCATCATTTGGGTCTTCCTCTTTTATTGGTAATTTGGGGACAGAGAAGGTTTCTTGCACAGCAAGAGATACATTTCCAAGATATTCAGGAATGGTGGCGATCAGTTATCAACAGGCCAATTGAGAATGGCTTGTTCTTGGAGGTTGATTACTGAGTTTTCCTCGTTGATCTTGTGGAGAACTGTGATTTCAGCCTGAGAGAGCTGAGGGGTCCAGGTGTTGGCGGTATAGAACTGTTTGGGTTCTTCTTCCTAATCTCCGTTATCAGTTTTCAAGGTTTTGTCTTCCCACGGGTCAGGTTCAGTGGGGCAGTGGTAGTCGGGGGAGAGGAAGCTGAGTTTGAACTCTGTTCCAGCAAGGGTTAATTCGAGATGATATCCTTCTTCCTGATTGGACAGATGGTAGAAGAGATATGCGAGGATGGTAAAGCAATATAGAAACGTAAACATTCCAAGGATGATTGTGAGATTGATGCTCATATAACGAGGAGGATCTCACAGAGAGTCACATCACTCAGATCTGAAAGAAAAAACTTCTTCGGCAAGGGTCGTGTCACGAGCACGACTTTCTGGTGGGGGAACTGGGGAGTGCAAGCAGGCGATATCTGTTGCCCATCAAGCAGATGGGTAGGTAATACCCGCGGATCGTTCAGGTTATATCACGCGCAACCTCAATAACAATTACGCTCGTTCGAAAGTGTGTGCTGACCCACTATGCACAGGGGTAGGGATTGATACTATTAGAAGCAACTAGCCATGTCCTCTCGAATGAGGTCAAAGCACTAGCAAAGCGAACTTCTTTGTGGGATGTACGGTCCCATGATACAATTTGTAGATCAAGGGTTCGTAATCCCCTGGACGGTAACCTGGTTAAGGGTTCTCTTTATCCTCTAATGTGAGGGGTCTCCCTTATGTCTGGGATCAAACAATGACGAAGTGGTTTAGATGAAAAGTTTTGTCACGTGTACCGGTGACGGGTGAGGTGAGATAGTAAAAGTAGTCTTGTTCTTATGAAGGCAACCTAGATCCAACAAGGACTATGGCACCTCAAAAAGCACAAAGACACTGGGAGGGGAATGTATAGGATGGAGGGAATCCAACCAGAACAAGACTGGCTTGTTTATCAAGGATTACTCTATGATAATACCATGCCAAATCCTGATTACTTTGAGGAGACTTTCTTTGTGCATTCGGAGCATCTAGACATTATACCATATTCTGGAGACACCCTTTGCTATCATAGACATTCAAAAAAATGGTATTCAGGACATTATGAAGGAAATACTTCTAAAGAGGATTGAAGAAGAGTTTGGGAGATGAAGAACATGAGAGGACAATCCTGGAGATGATTGATAAGGAGAGAGTACTTGACAAAGAAATGGGGACATAGGGAAGATAATGATAACTTAGACATTGACGTCTCTTTGATGAAGTCCAAGTCTGTCTGGATCCTCTCCAAGGATTGGAACTCCCACTCTTTCTTCTGACATCAAATTTCTTTTTAAAAATACTTTTGCTGCTGACATCTTTGCAGATCTTCTCCCATATTCAATCAAATGGCACCCTCTCTAACTACTTTTGAAGTCAAAATTGACTCTTCTCTTCTTTCCCATATTCTCCAGCTTCTCAAACAGAAGAACTATTTTACTTGGGCAGCTTGTGTTTGCAACATCCTTTCAGCCTATGGTCTTTGGCAATTCGTTTCTGGAGATCTCACCTATGCAGGTTTGCCCACTTAGAGTCCTGACCTTGCACAAGATCAGTGCTTTTGGTTAGCACTTGATATGTGTTGCACTGGTGTTATTGCGTCCACTCTGGACAATTCAGATTTAGCCTTGGTGTCTTATAACTACCCCACCAATGCCAACGAGTCCCACACTAAAGCCATCTGGGACAAGTTGAAAGGTCTCTACTCCACTGGAGGTATCTCTGGTCGCTTTTTCCTTCTCCATGAAATCATCAAGAAGAGAATTTCTCCTAAGACAATAGTGGAAAATTTATCTTCCATTACCTCCTTCCAACAGCTTGCTGCTGCTGGACTAGACCGAAGTTCCTGAATCATTCTGGGCTATGCTCATTAGTGTTTAAAAGTCCAGTTCAGTTTGGTCTTTTACCTTTTCTGGGCAAGACTGAACCATAAGAGTCTGTTCGAGAATGCTATAATACTACATTTTGCCTTGTTTTAAGGATCTATTTGGTTCTGTTTTCCCAGCTCAATCCTGGCAGTATGTCTGAGTCTGAATGCAATTAACGAAGATAAAAGATCAATCATTGCAAGAATCAGATTGTCATGGGGTGAGCATTGATGTTGATCAGTGATGATTTCGATGAGTTGTCCTCATCCTGAACTCTGTCACTGCTTACTACAATACTCTGCAATCTCAGCAGCATCATCATCACTACCACCACAGAGATCGTTGATGTTGAATCAGTAGTATTCACTTTATTTTATTATTTCCGATTCTAGACCAGTCCATTCTAGACTGAGTCTCTTTCTTTTCATTTGTTTTCTCTGATAGATAAGAGCAGTTATTGCTATTGGCCCACTGAGTCTGTAATGCTATTGGCTGATTACTCAGCCTTATATCGTTGCTTATGGATCATGTTCAAGTTACTTACACTATTGGTTAGAACTTCTTACATGATACTCTAGAATGTTCTTTGAACATTCCTTTTCACAATATGTACAAATACCTATTGTAGTATATAAAGGCCTAAGCCTGACCCTTGAATATCAGGTTGCTTTCACACTCTTACAGTGATTGAAACCTCTCGTCTTAGCTCACACTTCGACTCTACAATTCCTAGTAAGTTTCTCTACTAGAGCTCATTTCATTCCCTACTTCGAGATCCCTCAGTCTGCGCAGAGAAGCTCCCACATAGGACTTCTTTATGTTATGAGCCCTGCCTTGACTACTAGTCGAGTCCGTCATTGTGCACTCTAGATGCCTCGACCAGTCACACCCACTGAGCTCGAAAATGTCGAGCATTGTCTTCACCTTTTGGAACTTGGCTCTTCCCGTTGTGCTCACAGCAGTACTGACAAGTCCATTCCCTCTAGAGTACCTACACCTTGCAGAACTCAAAAAGAGCTTTACATTCTACCTGGTAGGCATCGGCTTTCTGGTTTTACCCCCACATCTCACACCTACATCGATACACCTGCTTCCTTGTGTAATCCCTCGTTTGCAACTCCCTCTTGGTTTCCACTCTATTCCTTGTCCTATAACCCAAGGGCTAGAGCAATTGGGCATACAGACATTTTTCCAGTCATACCCTGGACTACTAGGCTACTTGGACGACCTTCTTAGTCCTATTGTGGTGTTAGTATCGAAGATAACCTCTTTCTTCATTGCCCCAGGTGTAACACTCCTGGAAGATCTCACCAACGCTACACTTGTTGTAGCTTCATTCAATTTCCAACCTTCCTCTATCTCGATCACGTGTTCAGTAGAGAGGCTCAAGTAATCTACAGGAGATCTATTAGTTCATCATCAAACTCTTGTCCTAGACCTAACAATCCTAGGTCCACAGCACCACGAAGAGTCACCCTGCATACCTCTCAAGGTATTCTGATTCGTCCAGACACAAAAGCCCTAGCTAGACATTTACCTGTAGTTGAATCTCAGTCACAGATCCCAGCCAAGGCTACTCTGTCTCTAAAGTCCACCTCTTCCAATCCATCCTTGATTGTCCTTTCTCAGCCTATGGAAGCTGAAGTTAAACTCACAGAAAAAGCACTTCTTCCTTCTGTAGAACTCACCCAGATTTTTGACAATCTCATTGATCTCGCTGGCTCTCACTCTCTCCCAATGTTACCTCCTCCAAGGAGCCATTCCTCCACAACCACTTTAGACTTCAATTCCCCTTCATGTTCTGCCTCTCCAGAAATTCCTCTACCAGTTCCACCTCCTTTCTTGCCAACTCTCATCATTGTTGTTGAACCTAGACTCTCAGGGTCATCCAACAATGCCGATTCTCAAACTTCCATACACTTTAGGACAAACGTGCTCATAATGATAACAGCATTAGAGTATTAACCAAATGATCTTGCAAATCCCCAGCTTTGGCCCCAAACCTTCCTTCCTGTGGCCTGGTGCCACAAGTTTCCTCTTTTTACTAGACCAGGAGCAGGGAGTATTCACGATTACGATAGAGTCACTTTCCCGATTTGCTTCATGGAACCGGAGCTCCGTGCTCTCACTTGGGATTCACCAGCCTGGTTGCTGAATATGATCTGTACTCACTTGTTTCAAGATGAGTTTCTTTTCTCCCTTACAACATCCACTCAGTTCCTCATCTACCACAACAAAATGGTAGTAGAGCAGAGAGATTTAATGAAACTATCATGGAAAAGGCACAAGCCATTCATCTTAATGCCTATTTTTCAAATTCATTTTGGCAAGATGCAGCTGAAACAGCATTGCACATCTATAATAGACAACCAATGAGACAACACAAATGGAAAACTCCTTCAGAAATTTTCCTAGGCAAAAAACCTGATGTTTCCTACTTCCAAGTTTTCAGTTGTAAAGCATATGTCTTCATTCCAAAGGACTTCCAAAAGCCAAAGAAATGATCTTCATTGGGTATGAATCACGATCTAAAGCTTATTGCTTTTATTGTCCTACACGTCGAAGAACCTTTATATCCTCCACTGCCACTTTTGATGAAGTAGTATTTCCTTATTGCTCAAAGAAACAAAGACCCATAGACGAACTTTCCACCATTCCAAACTCTTCTGAATCAATACTTCCAGAAGAAGAAGCCGCTTTACCTGCACCAGGAACTGGAGCTGATAAGAATTATCCTAATCAGATCATTACTTATCCAACCTTGATAGTTCCACCACAACTTCATCCACCAAATCTAATAGGACCTCAAAATCATAACATTCCATCATAATTGCAACCACTTTTGAATACTTCTCCAGAATGGAATCTTTGATCTACTGGTTGGGATTTTTCTGGACTAAGAGATGATTCTCCCTTTTACCTTCTCCTCCACATGAATCAAAAGAGACATCCGAAACATTACAATCCTATAGTCCTTTACAAAGATCTACAATATAGACTCAAAGATTTAAATGAAGAAGAAAGAAATCTCGATAATTATTATTGAAAACATCTCTCTCATGATTGTCCTTGGTTACATAGCTCCTCATAGAGGACCAGATGAAACTATTCCCGAGTTTCGAACTAGACCTCATCAACATCATCCTACTCAAAATGTTAGAGAGGAACCAAAAACTTGAACTCCATTGTACTCTTCCAGATAATACTTATGGAGATTAAACTCCTCTAGAAATAGAACAAGATCAATTAGGTAACTCAATACCTATAGTCATGTACTAGTCAGGAAAAGTTAACTCCATTATTACCACTTACTCTGAGTATGGTTCTTACATCTATACTGGAAGAACCAACTCCTAGTAATTTACAGGATATGAATATGGATAACCTGTATACTAATCCACCTACACAACTATTTAGCTCTAAATGGATTCACCACTACATGTTCACAGCAGCTATTGCTATTGGTGAAACTCCAGTTCATTACTGAGATGTAAAGAAGTTACCACTAAGTGAACAGAAAGAATGGCAACTCTTGATGGAAGAAGAATTAAAATCTCTTCACGACCAAAATGTTTGGGAACTTGTGGATCTACCAGCAGATAGAAAAGCCATTACAGGGAGATGGGTTTATGTAACAAAGAGCGATGGTCATAAAAAGGCTCATTTTGTTGCTAAAGGCTTTACTCAAATCTATGGAATAGATTTTGAAGAAACCTTTTCTCCCATTGCTTGTTTTGAGACAGTCCGACTTCTACTTGCACTAGCAGCATTAGAGGATTGGGACATTAAGGCTCTCAATGTCAAAACAGCATTTCTCTTTAGAGAATTAGACAATGATGAGGAGCTTTATATAGTACAACCAGAAGGTTTTATCAAGAAAGGAAAAGAAAACAAAGTTTGTCAACTTCATACAGCAATCTATGGCTTGAAACAAGCTGCCATCAAATGGAACAAAGCTTTACACAAATCTCTAATTCAAATGGGATTTAAATGTACTGTCTCCAATCCTGGTGTTTATATCAAATACATAGGAAAAGACAAGATAGTGTTCATTGTCTATGTAGACAATGCACTATTCATGGGAAGTAAACTATACTAATCTTAAAGTGTTCACTACACAATGGGAATCTCCAGTATTAAGAGATGCTAAAGAATATCTTGGTATGACAATTACTAGAGATCGTTCTAAATGAACTCTAAGACTAGATCAAATTGCCTATGCTGATAAAGTTGTCAAATGATTCCAGCTAGAGAATACAAAACCTGCTATGACATCTCTTCCTTCCAGTTATTGTATATCTATTCCTAATGAAGGAAAGGAAGATGCTAAGCGAAGGTCTCAATACCAATCTATAATAGGATCATTGCTTTATATTATGCTTGGCACTAGACCAGATCTTGCATATTCTATCATCAAGATGTCACAATTCTCAGCTAATCCATCTGAAGATCATGTGAACTGAGCACTATATATAGTCCAGTACCTTTCATATACCAAAATTGTATCTATTACATTTAATGGTTTGGCTAAACATAAGGGCTTCTCAGCCTATTGTGACACTGACTGGACAGGTGATACAGAAATGAGACAATCTACCTCTGGATACTGTATATTCCTTGCAGACATTATTGTCTCCTGGTCTTCACATAGACAAAAGGTAGTTGCTCTATCTTCCACAGAAGCAGAATACATTGCCATGACAGAAACTATATGAGATAGTATTGTTACTGATCTCATTAGGAATGATAGTAGATTGACTACTACATTTCCAACAGACTGGACTACAATGCACTGACACTTCACCCATCCCTCCAAGGATGTACTCAAGGCCACTGAATGACACGTCAGTGGCTTCACGTCCTCTCTCTCATCTGAGAACACCAATTTTGTATGTCCCAGCTGCATCCTTGGCAAAATGCCAAACCATGCCTTCCCACCAACTGAATGTCAAGCCTCTGCTCCATTTGTTAATTCACTCAGACCTACATAAAGTTCTTCCCAATCGAAAGTTATAATAAACATCGATACATAATTGTCTTCCTCAATAATTACACCTCATATGCATGGGTCGGTATGCTGCATACCAAAAATTCTGCCCTACAGACCTTCTGTGACTTTGTCACCATGGTTAAAAACCAATATGGCACTACCATCAAAAAATGGATGACCAATGCAGGGGTTGAATACAAGTTGAAAGAATTTGACAGTTTCCTGTGGTCAAATGGAATTGACATTCTCACCTCTGCGCCACATACACCGCAACAGAATGGTCGTGCAAAAATTCATATGCACCATCTCAGACAAATCTGAAGCCATGCAGCATGATGCCTGCTGTCCACCTTCTTACTGGGGATTCACGATCAACCATGCAACCCATCACCCCTCCTCACCATGCCCCTCCAGAACCGCCCACTGCCCTTCGCCACTCTTAGTGCGATCAGCGTGCCCCTGCCCAGCCAGATAATATTATGGTGAACACCAGCCCATTGATCAATACTGTGACGTCAAAACCAATGGCATCTGGGACCGCTTACTATCTGGCGAATCTTCGGATCACCATGATCCCGTCCCACTGTCCTCATCCAATGAGGACCCTGAGGCCCACCTGACTCACATATGCTGGGATGGGGATGCTCCTTTGCTCAACTTCCTATGCACAAAGGTGATCACTGATTTGCCCACTCTTTCCAATATTTAAGATAATATCTGTATCTTGTCACTATATTGTCATGTCATTACCTGAACATCAACATCACTGGTGTCATATTAGCCAAGCATTAATTTATGATATTACAGAACATTCCTTACATTGTCATACACTCATTGAACATAGCATACATATTTGATCAAAAACATTTATTAATGCTACATCAACACTCTACAACACACTACTATAGTGTTAGGACAAAGTACCAAAAGTGTACCAAAAAAGTGAAAAAAAAGTGTAACAAAAAGTGTACTAAGTGTACCCAACACAGTGTAGGAAAAAGTTGACCAAGTGTATAAAAAAATGTAGAAGAAAAATGGTACAAAGTGTAGGAGAAAGTGTAAGTATACAAAAAGCAAAAAAAAGTGTAGGAATAAATTACCAAGTGGGGGTGGCGACTACAGCAGCCTCAAGGTTGTTGTCACGAAGATATACCTTGATCCATGTGCCACACTGCTTCTTCAACTTTGAGCCTAAGATTATACAGTAAAGATCCACAAATCCCTGATCCTTTTGAATGACCTTCATCAGCAATGATTTGAATAATGCCATTTGTTTGCATTCCACTTGCATTCCTTCAGGCACTGTCATTCAAGGTTTTCACGATCTCAATAAGGTGGTTCAAAGAACCTTGCATTTCCATCACTGCCACAATGGCAGTGGCCTTCTTCATCTTTTTGGATGTGCTTGGATTTAACTCTGAGCTGTCAACCAAAACTTGGTCTTGCTGAATTATTGATGCAATGGCAGATGGGGCAATTGATGAGGCAGCAGTGCCAAAGAGTGGAAAAGAGTTGCTAGATGGAGTCACCAGTGGCTGTATCACTGGCGACTGGGAGGAATTGTGATCAGAGGACTTGGCGAACATATCATAGTGTGAACCTTTCTTTCCAGACTGGCGGCTCCCAGCAGATGTAAGGGAGGAGGCGGCATGCAATGGAAGGGGGGCTAGAGCGTGAAACCCATTGGCGAAGGTGGCATACTGTGATCAAAATGTAGTATTATAGTGTTCTCAAATGGGCAAATCCAAAAAACCAAACCAAAACTGATAAAAACTGATTTTTCAGTCTTTATCAGTCTTTTGCCAGTCCGGTTATGGTCATTAACTGGTTTTTGTGTGCTCAAAATTAGAACTCACTTTCAGCTTTCTACCACTATTTTTTGTATGTAAAACAGTTCACACACGATGGAGATATGATCATTGTAAGATTTGATGCATTATGGCTCTTTAGACAGCTCGTAAGATCAATGAGCACGCACTCCGCAAGTGATCGGCGGGCTTAGTGGTGGCTGTACTGAATGTGGGGAACGCCCCTATCTAATTTTGAAGCCAATAATAACGTAAATCAGCCCATACGCGGGTGTGCTATGACCAATATCAACCTTGAAATCCATATATTGTCATAAATATCATCACTAACTCAAATAAAATCGTAAAAATATGCAAAAATCAGGAATAATCCTCGTATATACTGCTAAATAGGGGTAAATAGGGGCTACCCAAAAAGACCAGTTATGACTGGTTGTTTTTGGTCTTTTGATTTTTGGAAAAATCAAAAGACCAAAACCAAACCAATTGAAACTTAGGAAAGACCAGACCAATCAAGACTGGTCCTCATCAGTTTGGTTTGGTTAAAAACTGGTTTTTCATTGGTCTTAGGACTGGACCTTTAATCACTAATGCTCACCTTTACTCTCCTTCCCTCCAATTACCATCCTCTTCGATCTCATTGTTCACTCTGTGACCGATGAGACCAACTTTACCATGGATACTATATTGAAAATTGTTCTCAATGAGATCAACCTTCGTTGGTCCACCACTGCACCCCTCATGTTGAGAATCAGTGAGACCAGAGCTGGACCCTCTCGCTCTTCTCCTTTCCAGAACCAGACACAGGCTAACAGGACTACTGTTATTCATCGTGGTCTGCCACAAGCTAATTGGGTGGATCAGAACAATGGCCAGAACAGAGGAAACTCCTCTGGCCAATTGACCAACTCTGGTGGCAATTCCAACCATCAGAAGAAATGGACTAATAAGTCCAAACATCCTGGTAAGTGGTAACAGAAACACGACTGGTATTCTGATCACAAGAAGAGTAAGGCTTCTGCTAGAGCCAACAATGTTGAGATGGATGGTGGTTTTGTGAATCAAGTTGAAGGAGACATGGATTTACCAATGGATGATGGAGATATTGCTCCAATCAAGGATATGCAGGTTGGACCTGCTGTATCTTCAAGTTGGGAAGACAAGAATACTGGGATGGATATGGCAAGGCCCTCACAGCCCTTTCAAACTAGCTTCTTCAGTGAGAGTCCTTAGAATCTGAAGCAAGTGTCATATCCACTCAGGGACAGAAAAAGAAGAAGAAAGTGAAAATCACTATCTCACTTGGAGGTTTAGTTTCTAGCCAATCTTTTGGTGCCATTGATTTTCTAGTAGAAGCCACCACTTCTCTACCTACTGAGTTGGTTTTACCACCAGTAGAGGCTTCACAAGGCTATCATGTTTACGAACCTAGAGAGTATCTTCTGGACCCACATCATGCGGAGATGTTAAATTCTAGATTAGGTAGGAAGCAGGCAATTTTACTTGATTACTTTTATTTGAGTGCTTTTGCACTTGGGGGGAACTCTGCTGATGAAATTGGAATTCAAGTTTGTATGAGCATTCCTGGCATGGTGTGTGCAAATCCAAATTAGGAAAGCACGCTCGGTAGAAAGAAGATGCACAGCAAGTTTTGCACCGTGTTCCCAGGTGCTCTGGTGCAAGGGAATTAGTGGGAAGTAAGCATATGTATATTAAAATCATCCTGAAAATGTATTGCCAGCCTTTCCCCACCCTTTTCCTTCCTTTTTGCAATGCCCCAGTGCTCAGAAAAACAGATTTTACTTCAGGAGCTCCGTACTGCACTGGAATTAGCTCAGCAGCTCTCAACAGGCCAACCTTGAGGAGCAGTTTGATGAAGAAGTTAGTGATCTTGGCTCCTCTGGCTCCTCTGAATCTCATAGTAGCTTTCTCAGACTTGGTCTACTCTTCCACACCCCTATTATCTCTTCCATTTCCCCTATCACTCCTCTCATTGGAGTCTCTGATTCCAGTGATGGTGAAGTGAGTCCCTTCAGTCACTATGATCATTTCATCAATGCTATCAAAACATTGGAGGAGAAGGTTTTGCAGGCTTGTGTGCTTTGTAGTTCTTTTACTCCCTTGCGTGCACCTTAGATTCAGGTGCTTGCTGACTGCGATGATCATCCTGATGCATTTCGCAAGAAGCTCAAGCACTCCCAATCCCCTTCCTCTCCCTAACTCCTTGTTGCTGTCCAACTTGTGATTTTTCTCAATTGTGCTGGGCATTATGGTAATGCCATATCAGTTTTCAATATTGCTTTGTGGGCAGGTGTTAGTGAGGGCTCAGTTGTCAATTGCACCAATTGTGTCATGACTGCTCTTCTTGCTTATCAATTTTCCTGGACCTGACTCTGCTGATCATGCAAATACTAAGGCATATGCTGGCTGAGTTACAAATTGTCAAAAATGGCATGGTGGCTGGTTAGCAGCTGATGGATCCTCTATCTCCTTGTTTCAAAAACCAGGCTATTATGGTGAAACTTTCTATGATCATAAATCAAGGTATTCTTTGAATTGCCAGGTGAGTGATTATTTTCTATCTGAAAAAATTACAACTGTGACAAATACTTTTGGGTGTTATAGGCAATTATTATGCCTCACAACCTTTGTATTATGTACTATGGGCTAGGCCATATAATGCAAATGCCTTTAGGGGCACTCGAGTCTTTGAGGAGCATGAGACCCTTCTTGCAAATGATGAGTGGGTATGGAGGACAGTGCCTATCCCATTTTGCCATGGCTCATACCCTCCTTCAAAAGGCAAAGAGATGCATCCTTGAATAGAGAGCTTTCCACTACTATTTATCCAAGGTAATTTTCATTATTATTTTTATTCTTTATTGGGTTTCACTTGATATCTAGTTTTGGGTCAGAGTAGAACATGCATTTGATGCACTCAAGGGTTGTTTTAAATCACTGCATGAGCTACAGATTCCTATCAACTCTGAAAAGGACTTTTTATATGCTCAAAACTGGATCATCTGTTGCCTGATCCTTCACAACATGATCATTCACTTCAAGGAGCAGAGGTATGCATTGGAATTCAGAGAGAGGGAGGCTTCAGAGACTTGGGCAATGCAGGAAGGTCCAACTAGAGATGGAGTTGATGATATAGGAGAGGAAGCAGATGCTAATCAGCCAAGTCAAGCTGTTCAACTCAGGTTGATGCACCAATTGCTGTACAATCATGAAGAACAACAAATTTGATACAACTACTCCATAGAACAGAACCAGAATGCAACTACTCATAGAACAGAACTAGAATACAAAGCATATGGACAAGGTTAGGCTACTCAGAGTCTGTGATTCCCCTTATCTTCAGCTGTAGCCAAAGCAGTTCCACTTGCACCTTGGCAGCCTCAGTCTTTGTCAGCTGAAGCCAAATGTCCGCCTCCTTCAAGTCCTTTAGTGAGTGCTCATGTACAGCCTGCACATTTGCATTTTTGTGTACATTTTTTTACATTCAAGCTGGGTCAATCTCTTCACCTTCACATACTTGACCTTTAATTGGAGACAGCGATTTTTTTCCATCAAAAGTGCAACCTGGCAAGATCCCAGCTCATCTCGACTTGACTCAGCAGAAGTGGCAAACAGCTGTAATTTGATGTCATCAAGTTGTGATTTTATCTGTTTACATTTGCTGTGACCAGCTGCGGTGGATGACATCGACAGACCCGTGGTTGAGGACATGGATGAGAAATTCAATTGATACGATTTGTTTGATCTGGCACTGGCACTGCACAATGATGCAACAGATGATAGAGCACATGAACAATATGATCCTGCTGTAGTCTGTGGCTTTGATACAGCTGTGTGTTTTGTTGACAGACAGTACAACCTTCAACATATTTCCAAACAAATTGGGCCAGACCAGGCCACCAGAAGTCACAGGCAATGAGTTAGGTAACCTGGGTGACCTGCTGACAGGTGATCATGAGAATGAGCAATAACAAATTGCCAAAGGTTGAGGTCAACATGAATGTAACTTGACCTTAGTAGGTGAGAATCCTAGCATCAAATTTCCAGTCGGAAAGGTGGGAGCAGAATTTAGAAGGCATCTCACCCTTGAAAGCATGAAGGGAGTCAAGGATGAAGGGGTCGGAAAAGGAGGAGGCAGCGATTTAGTAGAATCAATGAGGTTGATGAAGAGGGAGGGAGGTAGCAGGTAACATTGTCATTATTGATGTCACTGTCAGGAATAAGGTCAGGGTGGCAAGAGAGGGCATCAAGACCAGCTAGAAGTTTTCTAGGGACATAGGTGATGTTAAGTTCATAATCCAGAAGGTCTAGCAACCATCAAGCTTGACGATGGTTCAGAGTTTTGTTTGGGTACTGTTTGACAATGTATATGTACACTAACCTTATCTATGTAGTTATTTATTTGTTTCTGCAGTGAATCGTCAATTTTGCAGTGATCAGAAATGAGTAACCTACGAGCTCCTCCTCAACTCTCTCCTCGAAGTGATATGTAACCTACAGGAGGATGCCTGGACTCCAATCCTTCCCCTAGGCCCCTTGGATGATGACAACTTGCATATACCCCATATTCCATCATGGGTTAAATCAAACAATTCAGAATCAGAGTCTACCAACTACGAATCACAGAGCAGATGGCATATGCCATGCCCTGCTCCCCTCTATGAGATCAGTGGATTCAGTTTCATGCTCTCTTCATTCCTGACCTCTGGTTCTATGACTTCAGGCCAAAAACAACTTTCTAGCATTGAAAATCAGTGTCAGGATGTAAAACAGTTATGGCCAATACCCAGGACCCTGCCTCTCATTTATGGTATTCATCCACTGCTCTGTCTACATTTCATATGAAGAAGGCATAGAGTATCCATCTCTTTGTATGTTTTTTCATGTCATTTCACCAGTGTATACCAATCATGCTCCCCCTTTTCCCAGTAATGCACAACTACCTGCCATTAGGCAACAGCAGCTGCATTTCACGACACTGAATCTTGCAACCTCTTTGTCCAAGTGCTTCTTTTAGCATGTGATCTCAAGATAAACATTTCCAAATGAGGTATTGGTTCTTTTTGCAAATGGGACAAACTGGATCAGGCTTCCAGGTGAGTGGGTGTATGAGGGACAGTAACATGTGATAGTGAGAGGTATCCATGGTGTAACTCAGCCTCAATGTGGGTAGTAAAGAAACATGATTGAAGGGATGGTTAGTAGGATTCAAGTTCAGGAGGGAGAGGAGTGGATGAACCTTCTGGAATACTCAGGCTTGCTGTTCATCTGCGATCTCCATCAGATCATTGAGCATGATCATGAAAAGTGTGACCTTATTGATCTGGGCAACTTGGGCTGAAAACAGAGCCAATGACCTTGTGCCAGTTGAGGCACTGAGCATTTTGGTATTTGAGAAGGGTCTGCTGCAGGCATTGAATGTAGGAGCTGCACCAGGGGTGGGTCTCAATGTTCTGCCAAAGTAAGATGAACATGTTGATGTGCCAGGTGGGGTTCCAGCTGCATTCCTGCATGGCTGAGATCATATGAACTCACTGCAAGACCAAACTGCTCAAAGGTTAGGTCTTCGTCGAGTTTTCTGTGGTTGGCTATAGAGGGAACAAATGAGGGGGTGCCATCATCAGGCATGTTAGCCCTGCAGTCTGCTGTGTTCAGGTTGTTGTTGGTCTAGTACCACATTTTGACCTACTGGTTAAGTTTGAGTTTGTGCAAGGCTATGTGTGCCAGCACTATTACCATTTCCATTGGGACAGAAATGTCAGGAATGGGAGCAAATTTCGTCTTGTTCTTTTTTTGCTCTTTCTTGAGGGCCTGCTCTTCATCATCCTCTTGTTGTTGGCTGGCGGCACACCACTCTCATAAAATATAGTCCATGCATGAGTCAGTGAGGTGGCACCAGTCTTTTCTCTCTCATCACCTCATGTCATTGTAGCATAGTTCTAGCCTATTGCTACTCTGCCCTTCTTTTTTGCATTCTTTCTTTCCTTTTCCACATTTTCTCATATTCCTACTCCAACATGCCAAACCAGCTTCCTGAGGAACCACTGCCAGACTTTGCAGATGTGGTTGCTTTGTACCATTATTATTGGATTCTCCATGGTTGATAACATTATCAAACTTGTCTCCTTGAGATTCTAAACCCTTGTAGTTGCTCTACACACCTCTATCTTCTTTTCTTCAAGTTGTGATTACTTTTCCCACCCTTATAGCTGATTCTGGCTGCCAGTTGTTTGCCAGTATTTACAGCCACTAGACATAAACCTCAGAGTCCTCTGTTATATTTCCTACAGTCTCTATTTAGTGGTTATCCTACTCCCAGAAGCTTTATTCACTTATCAGTATATTGGAGTTGACAGTCTCCAAAAGCCAGATCTTGTCCTCATTGACAACTCCACTCTTGCTGTCAATGGGAAGTCAACCTGTGCATGAAGTTTGTTTCACAGGCCATCTGACAGCCATTCAAGTTGATGTTCGATCAGGGCTGACAATCACCTCTTCAATAATTACCAGAGAAGAATATGTAGACTGCTATTTATGACCCTTAAATTAATAAAGACAGCTAGTGCCATTCAAACTTAAAAAGGTCAGTCAGCTTTCCATTCAACAGTTTTTAGATCATGCTTTGGAAATGAAAAGACTAGTGCTCAAGACTTCAAAGATCTCACTTATGTCTTCTTTATTGCTCACATAGTTAACAATGAGTGTTGTATACACCAGGTTTGAACTTCGGCCTTTTTCTGTTACTTTAAAATGGTGATTTCATACTCTTTTCATCCTTTTTACTTCATTGTAGACTATATTGATGATTTATGTGAAGTAAACCAATGTTGGCAGACTATCAGACTACCACTTGGGGGCTGACATTTGGTCTGACACTTGGAATGACAGAAAGATGGAGGAAAGTAGGACTTTGGTGCAAAGGCTCAAGAGGTCAAAGCTGGATGTATCAGTGATGACTGACTTGAGTTTTTTTACATTAGGACTATCTAAATATATGCGGACTACATGAGGCACTATCTACATACATGCTATCATGAGGTATATATTATGATGTAATAGGGTGGATAACAATGAAATGACAGTAGTGACAATATGGTAATGTAGTATTCTGGATGACGAGGGCTAAGGGGTAAGTCACCTGACCTTAGTCCAGATTTCGGTATATCTGGTCTCTAGTGTGGAGTGTTGGTGAGGCCGGTCTCTGCTTCAGACTACGAGTGGTTGGTCAGTAGACCAGTGATTTACAACAGTTCTGTACCCAAATATTGTAGATATGTCTTGACGAGCCCTAGTAAAAGGTTGTGCATTGGATCAATGACTATCTGTTCAATGAGGTCAAAATATAGAAGACAGGACAATTGGTAAATCAGGTTGCATGGTCCTTCACAAAGTTCTTGTAAGCAGTAGCATTATCAAGACTCTGCCCTATATTGGTTGCCAAGTTCACACTGTTGTTGATCTGTCTTTGGCAGAAAAGCTCATAGGTAACTAAGTTAGTTAGCAAAGTAGTATGTATGGAAAGGAAAACTCACCATCTGGTTAAAACAGGTTTACTTTTTGTCCATAAGGCAAATCCAGCAATCTGTGCAGAAATTTGTATGTGAATAGGAAGCAAACCCACTCATTTTGTGTGCTGCAGGTTTGTCACATACAATGGCAACAAAGGCAACAAGGCACCGTGAACATAAATTAATGGTTAGACTCATTGAGGAACTGATAGTAAATTTAGGTTTATTCTAAGAAATAAGGTGTAAAGATAAATATGGTAAATAAGATACCATAAAATTGATAAAAATGATGTACTTACCATCAGAGCAATATTCAGTCTGTGATCACAAGGAATATAACCATCAATGAACTATATTCTCAAAGACTTGCAGGTAGTAAGCTTGATGAATGGTCTGACACTAGACAAGAGTTACTCACTTTGATATTCCTACCATCAGGATTGGTATTGATGGAGTCAGGTGATGAATTTTTCTTGATAATTCTCTGGAATGAGCCTTCAAATGGTTAACAATCCAGATATGTCAAAGAAGATAATACACCTACTAGATGTCAAAACAACAGAATAAATAGATCATAACAAAAATTGCAGTGATTTATTTGTCAGAGACTATTACTTTTGGTGATTTCACACTCTTTTCATGCTTTTTACTTCATTGTAGACTTTGTAGTGCTCTGTGCTACTTCTAACCATCACTATCGGATTCCTCATGGTCGATGACCTCTTGTAGTCACTCTACACACCTTTATCTTCTTTTTTTGAGTTGTGATTACTTTTCCCACAGTTGTGGCTGCCAGTTGTTTGCCAGTATTTAAAGCCACTAACCATAACCCTTGGAGTCCTCTGTTCTGTTTCCCTTGGTTATTCATAGTGGACTCTAGTGTGATCCTAGAGTTGCTATTTAATGGTTATCCTACCCCACAAGCTTTCCTTGCTTATCAGAGACACCTAAAATGGGACTGACTTGAGCATAGGCAGTGCCTGTCACCAGTATATATATCAAGTAAGAAACATTGAACCTGGGGCTCGAATCCAAGGAGTTAGAACTCCATCATTCTCCTGAGCTGCTTATTGAAGTTATAAGTAGCCAAAGTTGCCAAGCTGTTGATAAATCCTCCTTCAATAAGAACTCACTTGATCATCAAACTTGCCCAGTCACAGTGAGAATCTGAGATTCCACTAGCACTTTGATAACAGTTACATCAACAAAAGAGTGTAAGAAGGATCAAGATCAATATGTGGCTCTGACAAGGATAGGGACATCTACACAGGCAAACTCAGCTGCCATCCTTCTGAAATGTGCCAAAAGAGAAATATTAGGAGAATATGTGAGATCTCCTAACTGGATGGCAGACCATCAAAACTTAAAAACCAAACTCTACTATGGACTGATGGTTAGAACAAGTCCAATGATGGGTCGGCAACTTGAAAACCTTCCTGGAATTGGGATTGCATAGGGTAATAGTCTGTGTACTGTCAGGCAAGGTTTACGGTGGACTCAATTTGATATTGTGATTGCAAAAATGGGAGACAATCTGATGGAGTATCTCATTCTAGCAGGAATTCTGAGACCTGCTTGAGGAGAGTATACCCACAATGCCACAGTTGTCTAAAAAGAAAACTAAATGACAATCATGAAGGCCTAAATAAATCATTGAGTATGTGCAGGCCCAGATCAATCACCACCATCTCTGTTCAACCAATGTCACGACCATCTGACTTTCAACCATCCAAGAAATGCCAGGCTAGAAGAAGAGAGAGGATCAGAAGGGATGGAGATTGTACAGCTGCACCAGGCCATGCTAAGGCAGGTTGAGAAATGCAATGGTAAATGAAAGATTTTGAAGGGTCCCTAAATGAAGAAGCAAAGCAGATGTTGAAAGTGTAGTAAGTTTATCCTTACACTACTACCTTTCTTGGACTGGCATTAACCATGTTCATTATGCTATCATAAAAGGATAGTGTGGAATAGATCTTATCTTATCTTATACTAGATTAGTCATTTCATGACTACCAGATTAGAGCCTTATACACCATGCTCATCTATGAGATGGCTTATTCATCATTCTTGTAATGATGACTGATGCTGATCGAGATACTTACAATGTTGGATAAGACAATTACTCTGATATATATTACATGGCTACATAGCCACAACACAAGGGATACATTCTGTCTACTAATATATTTATTACTAGTAGTATTGATTGGCTGTATTGATACACACCCTAGCTGCATTGTAGCATAGCCTTGATCGAAACATGTATGCAGAACTCGCCAGTCAAGTTCTTGCTGGAATCCTCACCATTATTGCATTGCCCCCTTGATTGTTCTCTTCTTTAGTACTCCTTGTTCCTTCAGCCCTCCTTGGCCTACTCCCAAATATGCAAAGTGTTCATAGTACAGAGTCTGGATTATATATATTTAGATGTACTTGTATAGTCTATACTTGTCTCTAATGTTTCTAAACAAGTTTGAACCAGCTCAAGCTATGTTAGACTAGTTGTGTTAAGCCAAAATGGTAATTTTAAAATGGCTTAGTTTTCTTATGTAAGCCAAGCTGGGTGTCTTGATGCAAACACCAGGGTCTGAGACAGTATGTTTGAATTTCATTTCAACTAGAAATGTATGTAAAGTTCCATTTGATAGCAGTTTGTTTGAGGCCATAGTAGAATTTACAAAGTTGTTTTCATTTCTATTCTTGATAAAATCTTCTGGTTATACATATATATAAAGCATGCTGTTTTTATGTGGAGAGCTTTGTTGTTCCAATCTCCTAATGCTGCAAATGCAAGTAGAAGTCAGACTCTCTCAAAACAAGTGACAGAGGAAATTTTAGGTTTCTTCAAAATCTATTCCATAGATTGAGGAAAGCCAAAGTTTAGCAATAAAATGAGCCTTGGATCCTTGTTCATAGCCTAGAAAAATCATTTCTTGGATCCATCATGCCAGGTACCATTCCTGTCAGCATTAGATCAGTGCTGCTTGACAGCTATATAAATGGTGGTAGAATAGGTAACTCTGCAGCACTTCCCATAATTGGTCTGTAGCTTTCTCCACCAATCTGCCAAGCTTCTATTAAATCCAACGACAGTGATCCATATCACACACATTATTGCATCTAGGGTGTACTGGAGTAGCTAGTTCATATTGGCCTGTCAAGCAATTAGTTATAGGTCAAGTTAATTCATTAATAATGAGGCTACCATATTTTTGAATGTTGCCTCAAAGTTTGCAGTGTTGAGAGCATCAGGAACATTGTGTCTATAGGTCTTAGTTTCTTTCAATAATAAAGAAATACTGCTTCATTGAAAATGGCAGTAGAAGATATGTGCCACCAAGGAGGAAGTTGGGGTTAGAGAACTGCCTCAGATTCAGCTGTGTAGCATTATTTCTCTCAGTGGGGCCCACAAGAACATCAAGCTGTGGAGTCACCACATTTCCTTCCAGTGTCTACAATGTAGGGTAGACCACTACACCAGGTAAAGGATGATAACAGCATGTATCAGTTAAAATGCAAAATTGTGAATGTGGGTGGAATGGAGCTTGTTGTTTTGCTGATCCTCACTTGTTCAAAAAACTCTCTGATGTACAAGGGTAATGGAGTTGATCTTCCTCACTGTCTTCATCTGGTGAGTGATTGTTGAAACTTAGCATACTGATATAGATTGTCTACAGGCTATTTGCAAGGAGTTTCTACACCACTTGCCTGAAGATGATCAACTAGAGGAGGTGGCTGCAATTCAGATCCTGTTATGCAAAGCAATAACTACTATCTTACTACTAAGATGAGGTACTCATGAAGAGACCAATCAAGTCTAGTATAAGGACAAAGGAGAAAGTCTCACTTGCAGATGGTCAAGTGGAGGAAGAGTTAGATTATGCTGTATTGCATAGAAATAGTTAAGGAACACCATCGTGCTACTGGGATATTTAAGGAAGGTGCAGAATGCACAGACCAAGCAGTGTCAGCAGCAGTGAAAGAGAGAAAGACATATTTGGTAAGAGATTGAGACAAGAGATAAGATAATAAGATAATAAGATAATAAGATAATAAGATAATAAGATAATAAGATAATAAGATAATAAGATAATAAAAAGATAAGAAGATAAGAGGATGAGACTAATTGATGGCACAGTCAAGGAGGAAGTAACTATTGTTTAAAAGGTAGATGGAGAATGGTAGAACTTGAAAGAATAAGTTATGTCCACTCCTCTAGGTTCTTTGAAGTCAACAGTGATTGTAACAGATCCTCATTTAACAAGAGGCAGCTGCAAGGCCTAATGACTCTGGAGATGACTGGAATGAATGGGACACATTCTGCCCAACATATTTTTGCCAAGGTTTCTGAGATTGACAGCCAAATCACAACAATTCCAATAAGAAACAATTGGGAAATTGCATAGGAGATTTTAAAAAGCAAGGTGAAGGAGTAAGAGAGTTGCTGCCAAGTGGAATGCTGACAGTGCTTGCAATAAGGAGAAGATGGCAGTGTAATCTCCAGACATTGATGCAACCACTTTTATGCTTAGGTACCACAAGAAAAATCTTCAAAATTGTACAACTCCATTTATTGAATCCATAATATTGGTATGGATGTGCATGCTATAGTTCTATTTGGCTATGAGACTCCCAAAGGTCTTTTGATATATTTAGTTACTCCATTTTGCCTCGCATTCCTTTGTCAAACTTGCAGACTTGGCAAGACACAGTTTGAGAAATTTTCAGGAAAGCATATGGTAAGTCTACATATATATATTTTCAACATATACTAATATAAGCTGGTTCAAATCATCAAAAAGGCCAAGGTCCATGTCTCGACAATTATTTATTGATAAAAGTTCAAATTGATTGATAGAAACACTAGTATGTCTCTGTTTTAGGCCTTGGGATGCTCTTGTAGGAATGTTGGAGAGTGGTAGAAGTAGAGCCCAAAGAGGATCTTGCTCCTGATTATCTGAGGGAGTCTTTGCTTGGCTTCTAGAGAGCCAATGACATTTTAGATGGAGGGGGAAACTACTAGAAAGGTGGAGACTGAGGAGCCAGCCAGGGACAAAGAATGCATAAGTCATATACTTATTTTCCTTGCATTTGTATTTTTGTCTGGCAATTATCATGACTTGATGCTGTTGAGAGAAAAAGTTCATTTATATGTGAATCAAATCTACCTGCTAAGTTATGAGAAAATAACTAGTGATTTAACTTCAAAGTAAAACTTCCTCACTTCATCATTTATGCAGCATATGGTGTAACAGGGATGCCTGAGTCACCATCAAGTTTGTGGTTGATTACAGTCCAATTAGCATGACACAAGTCCTTTGGCTAGAGGTTTTTCATCTGTTATAATTCCTATCAGACTTTTTTTGAAAAAATTTGTTCAACTTTTGAATGCCATTTTTCCATCACCTATGTGCCATGAACTTTCATTTAGATAGGGATGTAATAGATTTCCAGAATTAGAGGAGATGAAGTGGATTCAACTCCAAGTTGTACTTCTGGAAGTATGCTACTCCTGCTCTGGTCAACAGAATGATGTTGCTTCAAGGGTGACTGGACAATCTAAGTATTTGAGTTGAATAGAGTTGGGAATTGATCCATCTAAAGGACTGACAGTGGGATGAAGATCATCAGAAACCACATCACTAGCTTTGTAGAAGGCAACTGCATTCTGTGGAGGTAAAGGCAAAGGAGGTTTAGGTAGGCAAAAGCAGGGTATAGATAGCCCAGGGGTCAGAGTGAGGATACCATAAGGGTAGAGGTAGGGATACAATTGTCAAAAATTTTGTACCCTCCAAGGGTACACCAGCTTTGAACCTATTCAGCCTGGATTAGGCCAAGCAGAATTACCATCACTACTAGACTTCTCAGGCTAGATAATTTTAATATATTTACATATGGTGAGTTTACTGTTTTGACTGTCTCTTGAATTCTTACTATGTCTTTTCTGTCTCTCTTTTTGCTTTGCTTATCACCTTTACTTTGTCTTCATATTGTATCATAGATATTGGGTGATTTTGTATATCACTAATGATCCAACTTTCCCCTATCCTTGTTCCTAGTCTTTCCTATCTTTATTCTGATTCCTTCCTATCTTGTTCTGGTCCTTTAACTCATCATGACATTATTGCTTCATCATCAATCTGTCATCATTCAATTGTTATATGATTAATCCTCTGCAGCTTCTTACACATCCATACTGCAGATAACTTACCCTTTTCTCATGTTTCCATCACGTTCCATGCTGATAATACTTAAAGATTATCTCATCTCTTTTGTAAACCCTAAGCTAGAGCTACTTGGAATATCACTTGAGTTCTGAGTATCCTTGAGTCCCTTTGTCCCTTTGTTCCTCAGTCCCTCTGCCCTCTCAGATGTGACCCATCACATAGTGCAGTAACATTTTTTAGCAAATGACTGGCTAGTTAATGTGCCAAATCATTGTAAGTAATGGGTCAGCCAACATTATTACAAACCTCTTCATTTTTGACTTTTCCAGGTCACATGACTGCTTACATAAGCTCTTTCTTCCATCTTTCACTTTCACTTTTTACAAGTCACAATGACCTGCACAGCCATTAGTTACATGACTTATCTTGGTAGCACTCAGTGAGCACTTACTGTATTAGTTAGCACTGCTTATCCAGACTAGCCCTTAGTAAGCTGGTTTGTACACACCTGTTGGTAGTATATATACACTTGAATGCAGTAACCAAACAAGCCAGTCTTGTTCTGATTGGATTTCCTCTAGCCTATACTTGTCCCCTCCCTTAGTGTCTCTGTTGAGGTGCCATAGTCCTTATTGGATTAGAGGTTGCCTTTAAACATTGGCCAATGAAGTAAAAATCTCATTAAACTATGGATTGGCCAATATAATGTTTCTCAGCATCTTGCCAGTCAGCAAATATGGTACATTTCTTTAAATTCAGTAGTCTATTGCTTGGCTGGCCCACAAGTACAAGTCAGCAAATTACTTGTTGGCCCATTAGCTATGTCATCTTAAATTGGACTGGTTAGCCCAATCACTATGATTTTGCTGATGAGCCAACAGACTACCATTTTGTAATGATATTCTGGCATGGTGTCAAACATTCATTTTGCCAACAAGACCCTTACAAGCACAGCATCATAATATTCACTTTGCTGACAAGACCCAATACTCTTGGACAATGACTTAGCCTGTTAAACATTAAGTTCATCATTGACCAGAGTAGTGAAATTGATGCAGGTGATGTCCACAATATCAAGTATCTGTAACATTGCTGCCAAATTCCTTGGTGCATCCTGTGTGCTGGATAATATCTATCCCTGTACATATAGTGTCCCATTCCAAAGTCCTAGGTAATATCATAATACTATTTATGATGATGTTCATGGCGTTTGACAACTCTATCAGGCCTTACATATGAAACTTTGCATGCCATCTTGAGACAATGATATACCCTTGTCTATTTTTCGCTATACTTTAAGGTGTAACCCTGATCCCCTTCCTGTCTGTGTTCTCGTTCATCACTTCCTTCCTCACTAGCCATTGGTGTCATCATGGTATAAATAAAATAAGCTTGAGGTTAGCTGAACTTGAGTTACAAACATTGCAACACCATTGTCAAAGCACACCTGAGCTCCACTCCATCCAAAAGTCACCAATGCATGCACATCATGGAGTGTGTTTTGTTGTTCCAAATACGTGTCCTTGTGGTAGTTACACATGGATGGCAACTTTGCTGCTGAGAATATGAAGAGTAGGAGCAACAATGAAGATATCAAGCTAACAGAGGATGCCGGATACTTTACCAGTGTGGGTGAATATGGCAAGCACCTGTCTGGACAAGGGTGGGTGGGGTGTTAGAGGATGAGGGTAGAAGTTTGGGATGTCACAGACGAGGGTTGGGAGTTGGGGGGAAATAGCTGGTTGCATCTGATGTTGATGGAGAGACAGCAAAGTTGATGAGGAGAGTGGTGTGTTTTGGAAGGGGTAGGGAGTTGGTAGGTCATGTCTGATATTGACAACAAGACAGTGATGATGAGCATAAGAGAATAGGAGTCTCACAGATGAGAGTCACTGATAAGTTGGGGCTTGCTGATCACATGTGAGGTGAGACAGTGGTAGGTATGGAGTCGCGTGCATGACATCAATGGCAAGTGAGAGGCAGGGGTTGGTGGGTTGTGTCTGACATTGACAGTGAGACAGTGATGCTGAGGATGCAGAAGAGAGGGGTTGGGACATTATGTGTGACATCAAGAGTGAAACACCTTCAACATCCTGACTTGAGTGCCACTATAATATCCTGATTGATTGACGTATGATTGAACTAGTCGGAAATCACACATACAAGTGACCCTTTGCTTACTAAAACATGAAGTTAAGCATGAAACCCATTGAGTTAATTAATGAGTCCTATGCCAATTAAACTCACAATGAGAACCTTAGTGGCAATATGGAGCTCATTCGAAATACCACTAAATGGGAGCTACATGCTGAAATGCCAAATGAAACAGATCATAGTTATTGTCATAGTCTATCAAGTCTAATATAATATGACATCAGCCTGTTGTAGCAAAACCAAGGACTCCCACCCACAAAATCTGTTCGGATCCCATCCATTCCTTTAGGAGCAAAACACAATAATCTTAACCACTCTCAAACACTCCCTTTCTCTCAAAACAAAGTTCCTGGAAAGCAGGTGAAGCCTGCACAGGAAGAGCAGCGCTGGTCGAAAAAATTCAACAACCACGTAAAACCCCATGATGAGCAAGATAACATCAAAGTTGGTGTGTACGATTTAGGCTATGTAAACTTTCACTTTGAATCTTACCCTCATTCAAGCCCACGTCCTCTCGCTACTCACTGATCTACGATTCAATACAGTCGAGGTTTGCCAAGCCACACATGTTTCACACATGAGTAGCTGACCTTCTTTGCAACAGTCAATTGATCAATTCACACATGATCAGTTTGAAGACCTTTTACAAGCTCTCTACACAGAACGTGTGCGATCCGGCGTAAAGTATGTCAATGTTGAATCACGTAAGACACAAACAATCCTCTGAAGTTGTGGTTTCTAGGTTTATTAACCTCGAGGAATGAGTGAGGCTTTTGGTCATGAAACCATCATTCACCCACGAAGGGTTTCTGTTGGCCCTCTTCCGCCTTGTCAATGACTTCGTTGATACCATCAGCCACAATAAAGTTCTGTTCAATTTCACCTTCGCCAGCAATGCTGGAATTCCGTATATTGACAACAATCACCAAGAGTGAACAAGAATCCTGGATTTCCAACTTATCCTCAAGAACAACGTTGTCTGCACTCTAACACCGAGTCATTCCCTGGGACACTGTTCTCATATCCTATGGAACGGCCGTATCTGCTGCTGCATACCAGTGCTACAAGGAGTGGCACACTTCTAACAAGCAAAGGCATGTGTTTCCGTGCCCGCATGCGGTTACCTTATCCCTCAAAAAGGCGAAGAACAATCCTCCACCAGTGATACCCACCAGGAGGTCCTCTCAGTTGCTCCGGAAAAGCCATGCACCATCGCCATCAGTGCCCACTGGTGAGAAGGCCGGGACTGAGGACAACTAGGTATTGTGGGACTCGTGGCCAGGGCTAGCCTAGCCAGGAGGTCAGTTTCATTTTTAAATATACTAATCTACCATCTCATCAAGCTGCAGGATCATATCAGTCAGTTACGATTAGCTAGTATATAGTCGACAAGTGCGATAAGTCCATGCATCGTGTTATGTAATGTATCATCATTGTCCATCTGCCTTCGTTTGTGTACATACTCCTTGAATCTCATATCCGCTTCTGTCCATGTTCAACCAACATGTGCTGCTTATCCGGCCTGCACCCACATTGGCCCGACAATTTTGCTCTGAGTCTCCAACTCTTAGCAATATAAAAGATGAACTATCAAAAAATTTCATCGTCTTCCCTCACCATCACTCTTTTCCAGCAAGCCCACCACTATGGTATGGAAATCTCGATCTCAGAGTGACCAGGCTTCCTCTGAGCCTGCCCCTACATCCTCCATTCCCCAAAGAGGAGGTTGTGCACGACGAGCTGAGAAGCCTGCTCGTGGTGGTCCACACTCCTGTCCTGCACATATCTCGGAACAAGATGGAGAAAATATCAATATTGACACAGAGCTGGCTGTGCAAGATCCTAGGTCAGACACTGATTAAGATGAGGACCATCCCACAGACAACGTACAGCCCCCTCGGATTGGTGTATACATATGATCCATTTGTTGACACTTCACGTACCCAATCCACAAAGACCGCAAGCACTGCCGATATTCAATATTTCTTCGAGCGGAACAATGAAAGCTCTACTTGCAAATCCTGCAGGTAATTCTATGCTTGCTATTAAAGACCCACACTGAAATGTATTGTATCATAAGGGAAATCCATGACGCTGACCCAGCCGCATGGAAAGAAAAGTACTCGACAAGGCATACATATGTCTATGCAGCCAAGTCTGGGACTTCCATGCTTCGTGGCCACGTCGATCACTGGCACTTACACGAATACCTGGAGCTCGTGGAGGCACGTGACTGGCCAATTTGGCTAGAAAGCATCAAAAAAGCGCGGAATCTCGGTTACACGCTCTCTGAACTGCGACAAGCAATGATGGAGTGTAGCACGCTCAATGGCCTTCGCGCAAAAACGTCGGCCATGGCACAGACGCGCTGAATGCTGATGGCCAAGGTTCTTTACCTGGCTATTCGAAGGAAGAATTTCATAAGCGTTTGATTGTGTTCATTGTAGCGGATGACCAGGTACACACATGTTCAATTTTAGTAAGTGAATTCTGGCTCACTCATTCACAGTCCATCAATATTGTTGAGCACAAAGAGTTTCGCGAGCTCCTTCTGATTTTGCGAGAAAGTCTACACAATTCTGACATTCCTCGTCGGACTAGCCTACGTGACAAGATTATAGAGACATAGAGGCATTACCAAGTAGCTCTCACCAAAGATTTGGGAGTAAGCATGAGCTCTTATTTCAAACACACAATTAATCTACTTCACACAGAATGCACTCGGTCGAATCTCTTTCACAGCCGACGCCTGTTCAGCAGGTAACAAGACGAGTTTTCTGGCTGTCACTGGCCACTGGATTGCTGAAGATTCCATGGTCGCGTGGAGTTAAGATCTGCATTGATTGGGTTCATGAGAATCAAGGGGAACCACAGTGGCAGCCTTCTAGCTTACACTAGACTATTGGCACTGCTTGATCACATTGGAGCAACATGCAAGGTACGCAGTACACACAACACACAGATACGTCAACTAAATCGCAATACAACTAGGTCGGGCACTTTACGTTGGACAACGCCAGCAACAACAATACGTGCTTAGAACTAGTGTTTCGAAGTCCAGTTGTGGACTGGTTGCACAACTGGCAACTGGACTGGACCACAACTGATCGCAACTGGACTGGTCGTACTTGACGCAACCAATCTTTCACCAGTCCAGTTGCAGTTGCCTGGTCTGGTAGAAATTTTGGCAACTGGTAAAGACTGGTTAGGATCGGCTGCAACCAGTGTACAGCCACCCCCTATCTACTACACTATTTTTGGTATGAATATGTAGGTCAATATTCATTTCTATATGATGATATAGACTCAATATATACCATTTATGACATAATTCACTCCAATACTAACATATTCATGGCATATTTCATGTCTAACAAGGCTTCAGTCCGAACACTTACGGATTGACATGGACACATGCCAGAATGATGTTCCACCCAGAATTGACCATATCTTGGTGGGAAATGGGTTTTTTCACACGCTGATTTGATGGAAAATTAGCTAAGGGTCCGCTCTACACTCGGTACAGCCACCTCAAGGCCCAATTCGGACATTCTGCCCCTATATGTACTGGTCTTTGCAAAAACCGGTCAAAACTGGTCCTAAAAATTAATAGGACCGCTTAGGACCGGCGGCGGTTTGGTTGCGGTCCTGGGACATGTGCAGTGTTTTTAAGACCGGTTCGGTCTGGTTGCATCATTTTTAGCAAAAAAACCGGACTGAACCAGACTTTTAATCACTACTTAGAACACTTAGAGACCTTGTTGCAGGCTCACGATATTGACTTTGATGCCCGCGACCACCAAGTCAGATGTTTCCCACATGTGATCAATATATGTGTGTGGCATGTCATGAGCGGCTTTGCAAACTCTAACCTTCCAGGGATCATGGAGACATGGGCCACTGCAATCACAAATGGAGGGGACCATGAATGGTATGCAACTACCGTCCGGAACAACCCTATCAAGAAGGGCCGTTCGATTGTAACTGCAATCCGATCGTCTGGACTTCGCCGGGATGATTTCCTGGAAACCATAAAGCTGGGTAATTCACATAATTGGTTTCAGGCTCCTGGATCCCCCGTCATCAGAGTCCCTGAGCATGAACTAAAACTTGACTCCAACACATGGTGGAATTTCACCATGATATGATCAGTCGTCTGATGGAGTTACACTCAGTAAGATGCAGCGAAACCTTAATAGCTGATGATCTACTGATCCTGTCTAGGCTATCGATTATTTTCTAGGCTTGCCAAATCATCAGGACCTCAAGAAGCTAAAAATTGCAGAGTGGGAGTGGAAAGTCCTCACGGACTTTCACACAATCCTCGACGTAAGTATCTCGTATCATCAGTCTTCTTTCTATCTGTACTTACAATTGCTGATGACTATCTGTGCTATACTAGATCCCTCATGTCATTCAGAATCGCGTCTCAAACGAAAAGCTGCCTTGCCTCAGTTTATCTGTACCTTACTTTGAGCTCTTCATGACAGGTTGGGAAAAGCTTCAAGTGACTCATCCACACCTCAAGCCATGGGTGGATATCGGCATCAAGTGGGCCACAAAGTATTACAGCCAGATGGATGATACGAATGCCTATATTGTCTCCATGCATAGATTTCATATTTGTTTCAAGACTCGTTTCACAACAGCTAATTTCTTATACAGTCGTTGAACCTGCCATTCAAATGAGTTGGGTCTAAGATCACTGGGACAAAGACTTTATCGCAAAGGCCAAAAAAATTGTCTTAGATTTGGTAAGTGCCCCAATCGTGATTTATACGACCTCGCTGATCACCCGAGTCAAGATGCATCAATACCATAGTCAAGCATCCCAAGAATCGCCGCCGGAGGACAGCCAGCCGTGCTTTCTGGAAGACTTTGATGCTATCATGGCGTGACTGTGTATCAGGGACATGAGCAGCTGCAAGAGCCCTCGGGATCTTACCCATACCATCGAAGATGAATATCTGTCTTATACTAATAGAACCTTGACAAGGCAAGGAGAGGATCCCCTCAAATTCTGGGATGTACGTTCCTCGTTTCCTCATTCGCTACTAAACATTGATGGTGGTGAGCACATATAGGTGAACTAGAAGACATATCCAATCTTGTTTGCTATCACGATGGACCATCTTTTTATTTAGGCATCAGTGGTCCCTTGCGAGCTTGTCTTTTTGTCCAGCGCTGAAACTGACACAAAGAGGAGGAACAAAATCAGCCCCATCCTTATGGAAATACTCCATGCTCGAATACGACTACAAGAAGAAACGGTTGAATTTCTCTGAGGCTGAGCATGTCCTCATCAGCCAATGGGATCTCATGGATGACCTCAAAGAACCCAATGTCGGTCACACAGGGCTTCAAGGCGAGGACATGAGAAATGAGATTGCCACACTCATTGGTGCCATGGAACATGATGAGGCTTTTCTTGCAAAACTTTAACGTAGTCTTGAATCACCACTATCTGTTATCAGTACAACCTTGAACCATGTTATATATCCTACTAGTTTCTTGCCAGACCTTGTGCCGCGGTTACTGAATCATGTCACCTCTTAAACTTTACTTGCATTGAATCAACCACTCGCTGCTCCATACGTGGCTGTATATTTCCTTTGTTGTACTCTTTTTTGCATTGATATGATCATCTCCTGCCGTACCCTTCAGTTGATGTTAGGGGAACGACTTGGTTCTGGGTCATCAGATAAGTCCGCTTTATACCGAGCCTCTGACCTTGTTGACACTAGCACCAATCGTGAACTCGTCATCAAGGTCGGAAATACGGGGCCTCACCACCGTTCCCTCAAGCAAGAACATCGTGTTCTCTTACACTTATAAGGTGTTCCTGGGACCCCTCAACTCGTATGGTTTGGAGTAGACTCTGGGCACAACATACTCGTGCTTGGCTCTCTTGAGCCTTCCTCAGAGGACATCTTCAACTTGTGCAAATGGTTCTTTTCTCACAGCACTGTGTTTCTGATTGTGGAGCAACTGGTGGGTGTCATTTGCATCCAACATCCTTTTGATGCTGACCCTCGGACTTGTAGCTTTCATGCCTTGAGGCCATCCACACGAAGAATTTCATTCATTGCGACATCAAACCCAACAATATCCTTGTCGGAAACACCACTCGGAATGACATACTTTACCTCACAGTCTTCAGTTCTTCACATTGGTATCGGGATAGCCGCACACATATACACATCCCATTCTGTCAAGGCTTGGCATTTGTCAGCACCCCCACCTTCACATTACTCAATAGTCATCTAGGTAATGAACTAAGTTGTCAAGATGACTTGGAGTTGTTAGCATATCTCCTCATATATCTTGCATGTGGATCTCTGCCTTGGTTTGATGGGACTCAGATATGCAAGAGCTCGATTCTTCTCATGAAGCAGAATGTTTCAGTGGAAGAGATTTGCAGGACATTGCCGGCCGTCTTTGGAGTATTCTTAGAGTATTCCCGTATGCTAGCCTTCACGGAGAAACCAGACTACGCGCGTTTTCGATCCTGGTTCCAGGACCTTCGAGGTAATGACAATCAAATCGACTGGCAGGCATGCACTACCATGGGTGAGGGGCGAGTCGAGGAGTGAGAAATGGCCCAAATCAAAACTCCAAAAACTCCCAAGAGGTATGCTCATTTTATTTTGTGTACACATTGATTCGTGCTAAAATTTGAATTGTCAGACTTGTCCAGCCTGTGGTCCCAAAAGTTTGTCGGACTAGCAGCCGTTGTCGTGCTGGTCACATCATGTGATTATCATTTGGTGATATATGTAGTGCACTGTGCTGAGAAGTTGTTGTGGGGTCAGGACTCGGGGCCAGAGCGGCTTGATGGACCATGGACGGTCCATGGTCACTACGTTATGTTCATGTTCAATATGCCTATGTTGTATTGTATGTATGCTGCTGCCATTGCTGCAGGCTTACAGGGCTGGAAGCGGTCGGAACTGGTCTAAACCATTATCTGGTTTATTATGGTCACAAACTGTGACTGAACTTCGTAAAACTAAAACTGGGTTTCAATAATAAGTAAACTAAACCTCAGGTAAACTGAGTCATTGAAACTCAGACCAGTTGCCAGTTAACCAGACTGTGACAACACTAAATAAGGTAAAAGCTCACTGAGTGCTACCAAGATAATTCAGGTGACCAATGGCTGTGCAGGTCACGTGACTTGAGAAAGTGAAAAGTGAAAGATGAGGATAAAAGCTTATGTAAGCGGTCACATGATGCTGACTAAGCAGGTCCATGACTTTGAAAAGTGGAAAATGAAGAGGTTTGCAACATTGCCATGCCAGACCTCTCGTCCTGATGAGAAATAGATGCTGTTTGATATATTATAGAGTGGCACACTCCCACCAACCTCCTATTCTCAATAACAAGTATCCTCCACAGAATCATTGGGTTCTGCCATAGATGGTAACTCACTGTCAGACATCTCTAATGATTTCATTGATCACCTGTGCATGGAAACCATTTCTGTGATGGTCGGGACTGGAAATATAATATGATTTGGTCTAGATCTTGTGGCTATCAATCCATCCCTGTGTCTGTGTACTTTTCCATCTATCCATGATGATTGTTAGACTTATTTTTTAAAGTTTAGTTGTGCAATTGGTAAAAATCCAGCAACTGAACTCAGGGACCATTGAGCATCATAATCTTGAAGGCATCACAAATGAAGGCCTTACGGAAACCAGATTTTAAAAACAGATAGACATACAAGGGAGACAGAGTGGAAGGTAAAGGGTGTATATTCTGCAGACAAAGCAGACAGACAAGAAGAGTGATTCCAATTGGGTGACACATTCCCATTACCCACAGTCATGTTGCACTGCATTGGAGACAGGGGTATTTTGTGCTTGTTTCCTCATAATGACATCACAAGGTTTGGAAGATATTATTGTTCCCATTACAACTTTTGATTGGTAAATTCATTTTTGCAAGGTGTAACATGAGGTCATCATTATGTGCATAAATTGTATACATGTACAAATTCATTGAAAAACCATTAAGTGGTCAGAGGAAAATGAGGAACAGAGAGGTCGACAAGGCTAGAATGAGAGGCTCAGCCTCAAACAGTATTTAGATATGTTGAATATGCAATGAGTGAGTGCAGGAGAAGAGAACAATGTATCATGAAGGATCCACCCCGATGTTCATAAGGTTGTTAACCAAACTCCATTCTAGGTCAGCAATGCAAAGATATGGCATCCATCATGGGAGAGGATAGGCACTGCTAATTTTTATCGGTCAGCTCTGTCATGGTCGATTGAGCAAACAATGGCAACAATGACATATCCAATCAAATATAACATATGCACATTTATCACAACAAAAAGAACATATTAAAGAGTATATGACAGATAGCCAGTCAATCTCCATTGACGCAAATGATGAACACAAGGAATTTCCATGATACACCTGTCCAATCCAGCCAATATTGTAGTTTTTGACCAAAATTAAATGACAACTAACAATGATACCTTTGATGAACTCTATGGCAACATAATAATCTATTTTGAAACAAGCCCCTATCTGTGGCATTAATAATCTGTTATGACTGTCTCCTAAGTTCTTGCTATCTCTTTTTTCCTTCACCTATTGCCTTGACTTTGTCTTTATCTTGTATCATAGATCTCAAGTGATTTCTTGTCTCATTCTACATTGCCAATGATCTGCATTCCTCCTATCATTGTTTTGTATGTTTCCTATCTCTGTTCTGACTCTTTCCTATCCTTGTTCTGATACTCTGACTCATGGCTTTGTCATTTTGATCAGTGTATGATTAATTCTCCGTAGCTTCTGACTCATCCATACTGTGGATGAAAAATTGTATGTACAATCTTTCTATTAATTAAGTTTCAAGATCACTAGGCCCTTCATCACAGTTACCACCATGTGATCCAACAATAAGTTTATCATTATTCAAGTTAATTATTAGTCAGCTTCAAGTCAGAGGTAGCAGACTATCTTGCCAGTGGGCACTACTACTATGCTACTTTGATGATGAAAGCTCAGGTCCTGGCCCAAAAGGTAGTGGACCAGATGTTCTGATTTGTGCTACATATTAGTGTCCTTTGAGATATTCTGTCCACCTGGTTGTGATATTCACCATAATAATATCAATATATGATTGTTTTGAAGTAAGTTGTTTGAATTTCTATTTTTGAATAAATTGTGAGTAATCTTTCATTAGCAGTAGAACTAATATTCTCCATAATGTTATGCAACATTCCTAACCAACTTGATTGAAGGTCATATAAAATGAATCTGGTTGTGTCATATATAGTAGTTCAACTTGAAATAGAAAAATCCAAAAACAAGCTTGCAAAACTCTGAGTCAATAGTTCATTGGTAACATTGTAGAGTAGAATTGAAGCAAGACTGAGGTGGAGAGTTGAAAATCCCAACATTATTCTGTACTGGATATTGATTTTCTTGGCAATATTGGATGGTATCCAATCAAATAAACTGGCAGATGATGCATACTAGCTCGCTCTGCAGATGCAACATGACGAGTCCAATCTGATTGCTTGATCCTTTAGAACAACCTAATCCCATAAATGTATCATCTATGTGACCAACATCAATGGAACTGCACCAGAGAGAGATAAATAATAGGTCAGAGAGATTGCCAAAAAGGTGTATTGTGTCTGAAAGAACATGTGGGAGAAAGACTGAGAATAAGTGAAGGCTTGGTGAGGCCAGTTTGACTGTTTGTTCAATCCTAGCGTCAGTTTGCTTACTGATGTGATTATCAAAGGTTTTGTACATAATCAGCAGACTGGTCTTGTAGAATCACAGATACATCTATATCAAGATCTGATTCAGGAACTGTGTGATTACAAGATAAGACTAGATAATAATGGTTTCTGCCATCTTTGTATTGTGTGAGGATGCCACAGTAAAGATGGCAACTGTTTCTTCTGTTGTGGCCAATTATCCAATCTCAATAAACAAGACTAGAACCATCTGCAGTTGTAACCAAGAGTATGTAGTATGATGAACCCAAGGAATAAAAAGCTGGTGGGTATAAAACCACCCAGAAGTACATTGACTTTTAGATAATGCTTGTCAGATTCTAGTGAGATTCAGAATTATCCATTTGTAGATCCAGCAATCTGATTTTTTGCTGTCATATAGCTGAGCACTATCAAGGAAAACCATAAGAACCAGTTGTACTCTTTAATATCTCCATCCAAGACCACTCCAAGATAATTACAATCAATTGCAACGTTATCAATCATCAAAATAATATCAATATGTCCTTTTCGACTGCCAGACATCTTTCAGAATTTCCTGTGTGGATTTTCAGAAGGTAAAGGGGAATGAATCATCTCTTTGAAAGTTAGGAAAAAATCCCAACCAGTAGAGCAAAGGTTTCAAGAAGTGTGAAGTTAGTTCATATAAATTATTTGTTATTTATGTTCATTTGAATTGCCACCATCAAAATTATATATATCATATTGATGGTCTAGATTTAAGCACATTTATGCAAACTCAATACACAACTGGAAGTGCCATCTAAGCAACATCACCAATTGCTACATGCAACAATCAATTTTACCATGGAAAAGGTCAGTAGCTTATTGTTGTTCGTTCAATATCATTCTTGGTTACTGACAGTGGACTCCAGTGTGATCCTAGAGTCGCTATTTAGTGGTTATCCCACTCCCAGAAGCTTCATTCGCTTATCACACAAAAAAGATAGTGTGTTCCCTAGAAATGAAACCATATTCTATATCATTCTTTGCATTAATTATTGTAGAGACACATCTGATATGTGCCCTACTTCCAAACAGGAGCAAAACGGTCATTAGTATCATCAATATGCTGCATCTCAAAACTCTTCCATGTTTCCTCTTCTATAATCTGGACAATAAGCCCATTATGTCATAGAAATGCTCATAATTGGCAAAAAGGGGCTGCCAGCGCCTTATCAATTAGCTGCCCACAGATGTATCAAACCATCAATTTGGTGATCAGGCATTTTATTTTTCTGGAACAGTCTGCAGGAGATTTTTCAAGATTTGTGATGAGCCTCTGAGACAGGGGGGATAATGATTCACATTTTCGAAAAAAAGGATCGTTCCCTTTTGAATCACACTGAGTTTCTAAAATCCCATTAGACTATCGGATAATTCATCCACATATAAGTTGATAGCTCTTGCAAAGTATTGGAGATGCCAGACGCTATGCTTGAACGATGTTCATTGCTGAACAACCAATTTTGAAATGCCTAACATACCCTGTTCTACAATCATTCATACCATATAACATTTATCAAGGTATAGAATTGAATTACTTCATCCATGATCTTTTCATATAAGATTGAATCTCTAAGATGGCTGCTCAAGTCATGATGGCCCTACTTCTTCGAAATCTTTCTGTATTTCCAGGATCTGCTGCCTTTCGTGCATAGATGGTGGAAGAGAGCATTAGAGTATATTTTACAGACACACTCCACATATTCAACATATGCACAAGGAAATAAATATCTGCAGAGATAACAAGGGTATTAATAACTGGACATTCAAGCTAGTTATGCAAAATTTATTATGTCTGCCAACAGTTTGGCCCATCCCACTTTGACTTCTGAGACCACTGTGCTGAACAAATGGCTCATTCTGTCCAAACTCCTCCAAAGTATTGACCATCCTGTGGTTGTGCAAGTGTTCAAGACAGAAGTAAATTTTGTATAGTCCATACTTAGCCGCAGTGCATTTAGGTTTCATACTTTTCACTTTTGAATCTGAGCTGCAGTGACACTTCCCTTAGACTTTCTGGCCACCACCTCCTTAGTTCTCTATCTTGTTCCACCACATTATTGGACATTATTGGGCCAATGCCTTCAGTTGTTGTGTGAGTGGTATCGCTCTATGGACAATGCCTTCTGCCTCGTCAAGCGATTCCATTGGTCCCCCTGGTTGACACACCTGGTGATTTGGCACCTCTGCCACGTTTCTCAACATCCATGACCCAATCTCTCCTCAAATTGTAGGTTATTCACGCGATCAGGACATGACATGTTGTGGTGGAACTGCATCTCATCATCAATGGGGAGGGCACAACATGTTCCTGGAAAGACACATATCCATATGATATGTCCATTGATGCGATCTGTTCCCACAGTGGGATGGTCTACTTCAGACTGCAACTCAAATGCAGGTTCACAAGCGTGCAACCAGAGCCGACGCCATGGTTCCTGCTGGGAGACGTCGTTCCACTCTATCAAGTTCGCACTCTCTTCAACTTTGTTCCAAGGCTTGGTCCAAATTGAGCGGATCTGAGGAAAATATTATCATGTCTCCTTTTTGAATAAATACTTCACTAAGGAGATATACTACGCTCTCTGAAGCTTGTAGCATACTATACCGCAGCCGTCACCTTGCTGTAACATCGTACGACCCTACTTTGATTACAATGGATACCAGTTCAACCGAGGCTAGGGTTGCAAGTTAATCTCTACTCTTATGCCAAATAGTGGGGCTGCACCAGTGGCCTCTGAGACTGCCAAGTTATGGATCGACTACTGGCCCGCAAGGTGGAGAATCGCATTATCGACGAGAGCGACATCTTACAATTACCCATTCTCTCAGAGGGACAGGAGGTGGATGAATTATGTTAGGTGCAATTGAATCATGAGATTAACGCTTACACATCTTGATGCAAGACACCCACATTGGTCATCAATTTGTGTGCTAAATTAGAATGGAGTAGTATTGGGAGCTCCCTGAGCGACTGGATTCAATGTCCAAATGGGAAATGCAAATGCCGTCATCAAGATTCTCCAATGAACTCGACCACTCATGGCCAGAAGCGTCTGATGAGGCAATGACCTATACCTGGCATAGGCATTGAGTGGGTTTGGAGCAAATGTTAACTCTTTCCACATGGTGCTGCTCACATCCATCAATTTATCCTCGGCACCACCAATTCTGTATTACTTGTTGACGCAAATGTCCTCCGCATGAATAATACAAGAGAGCACAATCGCAACGATCTGGTGGCAATGGTGATTGATGGAAGATACCGATGGCACTCTCTGAGAAATGAGGACCTTGTGGCGATGAGTACAGCCAGGCATCACTCTTGTCACCCAAGACAGCCACAACTGAATCTGACCAGCATGTCATGACTTGGTTGAGAATGCACAGCCATGTCTGCAATGTGTTCCAATCTGGATCCGGTCTGTGTGTCTGACCCACAAAGTTCATACCATGTTCTGAACACAAGAAGGTGACGTTTTAGTTTTTTGTCGACGGAAATGCAACAGACAAAATTGATGGCACATGCGACAAGAATTGTTGTTGTGGCCGAATCGTGCCCATCGCCAGATAAAACACATGAATTTGATAAGCAAGGACAGCTTGTGGGGTGGGATAACGACTAAATAGCGACTCTAGGATCACACTGGAGTCCAATGTGAGTAACCAAGAATGATATTGAGCCAATGTGTCTAGCATGCACGATGATCAACAGTGAGAAGCTAGCTTATCATTTATTCCTCTCCCTCGATGTCTCATAGACACCAGTTCTTCTCTGACAAGGACCGCGAGTCATGCAAGAATAATCAATTCTATCCATTCGCTGCCTTTCAGAATGCGCTGAGAATAAAGCAAACTTTTTATCATCATAAATCCCCACCTTCCCAGCAATGTCTGACAAAGCTCCATCGGACGGATGGTTCGATGTCAACTGCTGGCAATATCAAGGAAGAAATTGCAGAACTGTGAGACAAGCTTTATGACGTCGACATCGACGAGGTGTTCAGGGAGTTTGCCGCAAAGATACCTTTACCTGACTTCGAGGTTAACTTAAGGTGGAACAGGCTGTGAAAGGTACCTCTCATTCAGCTGAGAGCAACACTGTGAGATCTCCTCATTCCGCTTTGCATTGAACGCGTCAATCGCTACCTTATCAAGTACCTGCACATTCGCCGTCTCATCATCGCTGAGCTACTCAAGAATGAATCTTCCGAAGATGAAGAGATTCAGCTTAACCTTTTTGACGAGTACATCATGTGTCACCGCTAGGACTGGCTATGAATAGAGAACAACCGACATTCCTGAAAACGAGAGATGTTGGCTTTCCCTCAATCCCATGCACAAGTCCAGAAGGATATTTTTTGTAAGATTCCTTTCTTGCTGTTTCATGCTGAGAATGTTTACCCTCTATCAGTTGCCCCACCCAAGAAGGATTTACCGATCAGCCTGGAGATGATCGTCCCCAGCCATGCACCCCTCATAGCTCAAGGAGCAATCAACCACTTTGACTTTCAGAAATACTTCTATGGCGTGTTCCCTAACCTCATCCACTGGCTCCATTGCAAGGTCAATTATAATCCATATGACCCTGAGCAGCACCTATGATAGATGATCTCGTTGAGGAATATGTCAGAGAACTCTCGGACTCATAAGAGTCAGGTTTTTGTGATCACCATAACTGTACTGACCACCACCCAAGTTGACAGTTCTGCCCCCAGGAGAGTTATAGATATCCTCAAAACACGCGAAATTGTGCTGTCCTTCACCATGACAGATGCAGTGTCACAAAGCATTACAATGCAGAGGCGAGGAGGAAGCTCTTGGATGGGGTACAAGGTGAGCTGATGAGGAGCCAGCATTTACTATCAATCGGGCGTTCGAAAGGAGTGGCATCAGTGAGGTGTGAGGTTGCTTGATTGCAGCGTAGTAAAGTAGTGATAATAGTTCTTTGACCAGTGCAATATGTATGTCTGAAATCACAGCATGTTCACGCATATTTCACTGGCGGATAAAAAGGCCATGAAAAACTGGGGTGTGATGTAAAATACAAAATGACCATAATCACGGTTACAATCATTTCAAATGTTTTTTTGTTTGTTTTTCATCCACAGTGGAACATCTCCACGGGCATATATATACTGGCTGTCCCTTACCAGCGAGCGTCAGAAACACCATGCATGTCCAACCCCACCAGTGGTGGACTGTCCAACTACTACCATGCCCCCAGCGTGCAGAGCCCATTAATAGGTGATCCAGCCCGAAGAGTGGAAAGCTAGAGAGGCTGAGGCAGTCTGGTACAACACACCAGCAGTGGAGGTCGAGGTGGAAGATGAAACCTTCAAGGACCTGTAACCTCCTTTGGGTGTGCAGTCAAAGCCATTTGACAGGATGGAGGCGTCCTGGTGATGCCTCTATGATATCAAACTGCATGGAACCAGTTGTGCTACAATGTGACCAGGTCTATTGGCTGTCGATGTGGAAGGCTTGGCTCAGAAAAAGTGAAAAGCCAAAGAAGACTCATTCCCTTAGCATCGAAAACATAAGCTGCCACCTGATCAAGTACCTCCACATTTGGCGTCTCATCATCGATGACCTGCTCCAGAATCAGGATTTTTATTTGAACAACCAAAACGTCCAACTTGATATCTGCGTTGAATACATAATTCACGACCACTTCGATTGCTGACATCAACATAGAAGAGTAGTCTGTGGCTTTCCCTCGACCTAGTTTATGAGTCCAACAAGGATGTTTTTTGTAAGTTTTTCTGTTTCATGCCGATCAAAATTCAGTCGCGAAGCCGCCAAGCGAGGAATGTAGGCTTCTACCAGAGATTCTTGTCCCAAGCTATGAACCCGCTCACACCTGGACTCGCGGAATGATCAACTACTTCAACTTCAAGAAGTCCTTCGGAGTCCAGCAGGGAATGGCTAGGATTCAGGAGCTTCGAACACCCACCTTCAATATCAAGACTCTCGATGCACAGCTGGCCGAGTCAAAGTCGAGGGTCTGTGTCAGATGCCAGCTGGGACTTCGTAGACTTGGGGGGAGCAAGTGATTGCCAGAGTGGCGCAATCAGGGGGGAGTGTTACTTTTCGTGATTTCGCACTCTTTTCATCATTATATCTCATTGTAGACTTTGTAGCGCTCTGCGCTACTTCTAAACATGCCCATCGGATCCCCCCATGGTCGATATTATCACCCTATCAACATTTTCTCCTCGAGGTTCTAGACCTTTTTTGTCGCTCTACACACCTCTATCTTCTTTTCTTCGAGTTGTAATGATTATTCCCACAGTTGTGGCTGAAGGGCAACAGCGTTGGTGGATTACCTATTCATATCTCAATTACCAACATGGTTTGTAGTTCACTTCAGGTGAAGTTGACAGGACATTGAACCATGCTCCCTCAACTATCCTCATCTAGGCAACATGGCCCCCTCGTGGTACACTATACAAGTATCTCCCTCAAAACTCATTTTTTCCACTGCAATATTGCATTGGGCGCTCGATGACCTGCGGAAGCCTTGGGCCTGAATATGATTTTGAGGCCACACAGGCCTGATGGTCTTTCATTATAGAAAGATATTTGATGATATAAAGGGCTCTTTGTAAATGTTCCTCAGAGGGATTGGCTGCAAATTGGGACATCTTGATACAGCAGTCATAAGTGATGTCAGGTCGTGTGCTAAGCATGATGTCTATAGAGCAATGATCCAATGACCGATTGATGACAAACGAAGAGAAGCAGAAGCCTGATTCGAGTTAGGTCTCGGCGTGTAGCTGGATGGGTAGAGGGGTCGAGATGGGTTTACAATTCTCCCGACAAAAGAATTGAATAACTTTCTCTGCATAGCGGGTTTGGTTTAGGATCAAAGTTCCCTTTGAAAGATCTCGAGAATGAATACCCAAACACTCTTTGGCTTTGCCTAGATAACAAGATTCCCATCTCTTCATGAATGTCTTGACATGAGCATTCATGAGCAATTCTTTACTACTAGTAAAAAGTGCATCATCAACATAAACAATAAGGATAATGATATCCTGACTGTATCATAATCTTGACATAAGTCCCTGGGTCTGAAAGCAAACGGGTGAAACCCATCTCCCCCATCTCCAGGAGTGATTTGTGTAGCTGCTTGTTCCATTAAAGTGCAGCTTGCTTCAGTTCATAGATGGACTTTCTCAGTCAACAAACTTTTGTCAAACCTTCTGGTTGCTTCAAATAAATCTTCTCCTTGAGTTGACTGAAGAGGAAGGCTGTTTTGACATCAAGAGAGTGTAGCTCCCAGCCATTAACAGCTGCCATAGCAGCGAGGTTGCAAACAGATTCAAACTGGGCAACAGGAGCAAAGTTGTTTTCATAGTCTATTCAGAAGACTTGTGTGAATCATTTGGCAACAAAGCATGCTTTCTTTCGTCCATCAGATTTCATAGCAAATATTTATCTTCCCTTGATGGGGTGATGTTCTTTTGGAAAATCCACAAGCTCCCATACATTTCTGTCATGAAGAGATTTCATTTCTTCGTCCATAGCCAATCTCCAGGTCTTCTGTTCATCTGAAGACAGTTTGAGAACATCTTGGTATTGTTTAGGAACAGAGTCAGGTGCTATATAGCAGCTGAGAGGAGATTATTGATGTGGCAAGTGTAAGATTCGTATATCTGATTCAGATCATCTAAATAATTGTAAAACATCCATAGGTTCAGCAGGATGAATAATATACTCCTCCTGAATTGGAGTTTGAGGACAATTATTAAGGTCTTGCTTGATTTCAATTGGCGGTCAATCTCCATATGCATTTCCAGGAATAATCCTTGAACTGGGATTCGATTAGATCCTTGAACTTCAATAGGAGTAGAAGGTATCTGAGTAGTGGAACGGTCATCTCTGGTAGGATGATGTTGATGTGGTCTCGTTCTGAACTCTGGTAATGTTTCATTACACTGCTGACAAGGTGCTAACCATAACTTGGAAGGTGGAGGTCTTTCATCTCCTTCTTCTTCGTCTAGAGGTGGTAACATATACCATTTGTGTAGATCCTCAATAGGGTATCAATGTTCAGACTCGGGTTTGGGACATATACGACCAGGTATGGTTGGTGATGGTGAATTGTGAATAGATGGAACTGGGGAAGGAGATTTCTCTGGTATAACTGGAGGTTCCCATGGTTCATCATTTTCAGGTATTCCATCAAAGAAGTCCTGTAGTGGCTGTGGGGCTTGGTGATGTCGATGATCTGATCATCTAATGGTCCAGGAATATATTACAAGATTCCAGATCCTGTCGTAATGTTTCTGGATAGAAGAATCATCTTGCTGATCTAGTATTTCATCTTCAACAGGAAATAGAGCTCTGTCTGTGACTTGTTCTTTGGAACAGTGAGGAAAGACATTCTCATTGAAGATGGTGTTGGTCGAGACAAAGATGCAATGTCTTTTTCCAGACCAGACATGATAGCCTTTAGTGTTAGGAGCACAACTAACGAAGGTCATCTCTTCAGCTTTCACTAAAAGCTTGTTCTCCCTAGTCTCTTGAGAGATGTGAACATATGCAAGACAACTGAAGATCCTAAAGTAGGAAACATCAGGTTTCTTCCCATGGAATAATTCCACAGGAGTTTTCCAGCCATGACACCTTACAGGTTGACAATTATGTACATGGACAGCAGTTTCAGCTGCATCTTGCCAAAAAGAAGGTGGCATACAGGCATGATGGCACATTGCTTCTGCTTTTTCAAGCATAGTGCAATTGAATCTCTCTGCTCAGCCATTCAGAATTATTGGAGTGTGTGTGGAACACTGGTCTGATGCATGATGCCTTGGTCTGTGAAGAACCATTGCATAGAATGACCAATGAATTTCCCCCCATGGTCCAAACAAACAGAGATGACTGAATGACCAGTTTAGGTCTCTGGCCAGGAGGCCATATTTTGAAAATGCTATGGAACAGCATCCTTCTGGCAGACAAAGGAAACCAGTCCAAAGCTAGAGTAATCTGATTATCAATAAAAGTAAGAATGAATTGTGCCCAAGAGCATGATTTGGTAGGCATAGGACCAACAAGGTCCATGTGCACAAGCTTGAGAGGACAAGTAGCACATTTGGAACAGTCTGCATATGTATGCTTATGCATCTTATCTAAGGCGCATCCTTTACAAGGAGCAGTAGAAAGAGGAGTAAGCGAAGTAGGCATACCATTGACATGCAAAGATGCCTGTCATAAAGCATTTTTTGAAAGGTAGCCAAAATGTTGATGCCACAAAGAGGAGTTGTCCTCAGAGATAAGAGAAGAGAGAATGTGTATCACTAGAGTAATTGTAGAAGACTGAAACCAGTGCAGGTTGTTCCTTGGAGATAAAGGAGATGCCTGTATCGCCAATTTTCCCTTAGCATTCTGATTGGTCCGGTCCATCTTGGTTTTAATTTACATCAGTCTTGGTCTTTTGATTTTCTCCAAATCAAAAGACCAACCAAATTACCTTTTTTGGGCAAGACTGAAGCAAAACCAGTCTTGGGAATTTCCTCAAATCCAAAAAACTGAACCAAGACCAATAAAAATCAATTTTTTGGTCTTTATTGGTCATTTGCCAGTCCAGTTACAGTCATTAACTGGTTTTTGTGGGCTCAAAAAATAGAACTCACTTTCAGCTTTCTACCAGTATTTTTTATGGAAAATAGTTAACACACAATGGAGATATGATCATTGTAAGATTTGATGCAGTATGGCTCTTTAGACAGCTACAAAGATCAATGAGTGTGCACTCCACAAGTGATCAGCAGGCTTATATCTTTAAATCCATATATTATCATACATATCATAACTCACTCAAATAAAATCGTAAAAATACGCAAAAATCAGGAATAATTACTGCCAAATAGGGGTAAATAGGCGCTACCCCAAAAGACTGGTTATGACCAGTTATGACCAGTTTTTTTTCAGTCTTTTGATTTTTGGAAAAATCAAAAAACCAAAATCAAACCAATTGAAACTTAGGAAAGACCGGAGCAATCAAGACCAGTTCATCAGTTTGGTTCGGTTAAAAACCCGTTTTTGATGGTCGAAAGGTAGAGAGCAGCTGGTGGACGTGGAATTTTCGCCATACTGCAAAGTGAAGGAGCATTTGAGACACGCCGGATCTTGGATATATGAGAGTAAAAAACAGTGATATTGAATCGCAAAATCAGGTAGATGATAAGATGCTGTGACTTCCGAGTCAGCCAATGAGACGGTTTTGTCTGGACTGCGTGTAACATGGAGTATGGTCAGTGCATCATTTAAGAGAAAGCCATCTATGAAGTAGTTGCGATGCACTCGAGGTCCTTCCACTTCAAGTTGTCACTGTTCTTCAGGTAGGACACGTGACATCCAAGCTCAGGCTGGGTTCATTGCAGCAACAATGTGCTCTTCATCACTGATCGCATTGATGAGCAGTACATCACTGGAATGCAGCAATCTGTAGACATTGAAACGACGTATAGATTCGATGTGATCAAGAAGTTGGACTACTTGTTTGGCAAAGTTTTTTTGCTTGCTGGTATGCTAGAATGGATTCTTGCAATGAGTTATGAGGAGCTGCTTGCTCACATCAGTGGTGTATTGCATGATGGCTCCATTGCTTCACACAGCACGAGAGAAGTTATGTAGTAACTTGAATTTGGGAATGAAGTCATCCTTTGCTGCTCCGGCTGTTGTTTTCCGCACTCCAGCTTGGATAATCACATCTTTATGTGTGTGGAATTCCTGGAGTGATGCATCCATCCTTTGAATGGAGGCTTCAGTATGAACAGGGTTTTGTGATTGATAGATGAAGTCGATGATAGTGTGGATGGCATGGAGAAACCTTGGAGGGACAAGACCAACAAGCATAGCAACAATCATATGCTGAATTTCTCGATACTCGCAACCCGTCATTTGTTTCACATGTGAAACACTGTTTGAAAAGTGCCATACTGAGATGTGCTTGTGGTGAACTTGGAAGCACTTGTCCAGTTCTTTGCCACCAATCTCCTTGCACCATTTGAGAATATGATCGAAAGAGAATTTATGATTGGTATGTATGATCTTTGGTACAAGGAAAATGGATGGATGGTTCAGCATACATCCAGTCTCTCCAAAACGGCAAATGAATGCCATTCTGACAGGAATTTCAGCAGCCTTCACCAACTTTTGAAAATGTTCCAAGTTCCAAGGGTCTGCATTCTGGGAAACATCGTAGATATGCTGGAGTGTTTGCTCACCTGTGTGAGGGGATGAGGATGAGGATCTCCAAATTTTTTGTGAGCAGCCTCAGATATGGGAGAGCCATTTTTGGAGACACCTGAGATCATCGAGTGTTCGGGGAGGTTGCCAGTTCAAGTGGCAAGGATTGTGTAACAGATGTGAAGGTCACCGCATGGATCAGCCATCTTGGTTCCATGGTGAGTGGAGTGTTTTAACCTGACAGTGATTATGTTGATACACTTGTGCCAGAGATGGTGTTGCAAGATTGTCTAATAGTCAGGGTGGATTTCAAACTTCAGTATAGGCATAAATGCAACACATCACCAAGCATGCGAGGTGGTGGCCATGCATACATGAGATGCAATATTGCCAATGCTAAGGAAGAGAGGGTGCATTTCTAGACCTCCAGTCATTCTTGTGACTGGTATCTTGTCAGACGCAGCGAGGACAGATGATTGTTGATCCTATGGGTAGTTTGTTCTAGTAGAGCCATGTCATTATAGTTTGTCAATAGGGGCAATTACTCGAGCTTACTTGAATACCATCGGATGCACTTCCTGCCCTGATAACCATCCATCATACTCTCGACCATGCATCGTTTCGACCAAGATCGGATCGAATGACATATCAGCACCAACAATTGGATCTCCAAAGATCAACTCCATGACTTCAAGTCCATCATGCCAGATGAAGTTTATCGGGTCTACTGTTTTAAACCCTTCCACTTCCAAGACTGTACTCATCCACTTAGGTCCAGGCAGCAATGTTTCCATCCAACGGATAAGTTTAGTGGCGGAATTGAAAGATGGTTTGGAATTTGATTGAAACTGAGAATTTATATTAGAGAATGTATTGGCTATATGACACGAATCAAATATAACCAGGGCAGCATAAGGAACCAATTGATTTGAGCTTGCAATAGGTTTTCTGCCAGAAACTTGCCCAAAGACCACTCTGCTCACAATTGAAAAGGACCAGACGATAGTGATACTAGAGATCCAGAGAGCCTTTCAGACAGTTCAGAGGATGAGGGCAAGAGTGGGAAAGTCAGCAAAGGATAGCAACAGTAAGCAGCTTAAGTTTAATCTCTTCTGACACTCAGACTTATCCTCTCATCACAGCTCTACTGCGTGCTCGATTGTTGGCCTAATTTGTTTGCTGTCTGTACTATGTTTATGTCACCAATACATTCATTATCTTTTTATGTCTGCATCAATCTAATCGATATTATCGATGAGGCCAATGTCTCACAATATAAACACAGGTCATTTGTCAGCCACAGTCTCATTTGTGGACCATCAATGAGCAATCAAGGGGGCGGAAGAGGAAGAAGAAGAGGTGGTCGTGGTCGCGGTGCAGTGCATGCTCCCTTCAGAGGACCAGTAAGTTCACTATTTACTACAAACAACTTAAAACTGATTACATGTGCATTCCAGCAATACAGCGCCTTGCAGGACAACAGCGTTGGTGGATTACCTATTCAATCTCAATTACCAACATGGTTTGTAGTTCACTTCAGGTGAAGTTGACAGGACATTGAACCATGCTGCTCCCTCAACTATCCTCATCGAGGCAACATGGCCCCCTCGTGGTACACTATACAAGTATCTCCCTCAAAATCTGAACATAGACAAGCTCATTGCATTTTCCACTGCAATATTGCATTGGGCGCTTGATGACCTGCGGAAGCCTTGGGCCTGAACATGATTTTGAGGCCACAGTATATCACCCAGTTTATGCAGCCACATTACAGTGCATTGACAACATATGAACAGGTATGGATGTAAGTAACAAAATGTGCTATGACTTTCTTGTAAAGGTGTTACTGGGCACTGGCCAGATGTTTGTTGATCAATACAGCTAGTTACTGTACATTGATGTTGTAGTAATTTCATCATGATTCTCATCCACATGATCTTATTGAGCAATCTATTATCTATCATGTTCTGATATACCTAAAAGAATGACAGTGTGGCTGTTAAAGACACTGCTCAGGTCATTGCACCAGCACAATGGGTCATTGCCCTGGACTAGTCCAAATAGAGGTTGCCAGGGCAGCCCCAAACTTTGCTTGAAAATTCCAATGTATCTCATCCAGATCTGATCTGATTGGTTAGATTCTTGCACCATTAGAATCAGACAAACAGGGGCTACAACCGATAATGAACCATTCCCACGACTTAAATGAGGCTTTCCATATGGTTGTTTGTGATGGACAAAAAGATAGGGGGGAAAACAGAAAATATATTGTTATAGCCCCTGTTTGTAGCAATACAAGCATTTTGATTGGTTGACATAGTCACTGGCAATTGCTGCAATTTTTGGCCTATTGACATATGATTGTGTAATCATGCTGAATGTGCCCTTCTCCTGTTCTGTCCATGCTTCTATTATTTCAAAGTCAGACAGCTGGATTTCATAGCCAGCCAGACAAGAGATGTACAACAATTTGGATGTCACGGTGGTAGTTGGCCTTTGTAGTGCAACATGAAGTGTGGCAATTACCAAGTAGATTATTTCAATAACTACTGACAAGGCTGACCTGTGAGTCTGTGCTCAGTGCCCTCGACTCTTGAGCCCTCGCCGACAATACGACCAACTCAGACACAATGACCACGTGCTGACACGAATGCCAACTTGACAACTTGACAATGACAACATGTATCACATCAATACCAACAATGAGATGACACAGTGACGAAGACGACAAACGAAGTGTCAAGTCTGTCGACTGAGATGAGTAATGTCAAAGACTCACAATGAAGATGATGACAATGCTGTCATGCTGACTCTTTCCCATCTGGGCCATTCCTGTCCTGGGTGTCTCCCCTCATCCTCTTGCCCAGCCATGTAGAATGACAATGACAATGACGCCATCATGCCAACTCATCCCCAATCCTATCTCTGTCCCCTTGTCCTCTCACTCAGCATGTAAACAGCCTGACAAACAACAAATGACATGACAATGATGACAAACAATATGATGTGACACTGTGTGTCTGTGACCATGATTTGTTGACTGACATAACACCCACCATCCTCGCCCCTAACTTGTCCCCATCCTCATGTCCTCTTGCACAACATGCAGAAGTGGGGCAATGTCTTGACTCTTCAAGTCGTCGAGTCAACAACACAGTGCCGTTATTGTACTACAATGCAACAATGCCTGAAGCAGCCTAATACACAAATGGTGGTGGGTCAGTTACCCCTTGGTTAGTTGTTCATAGCTGAGCTGGCAATTTATGTTTTGCTCGACTGACTAAGGTTACAGTTAGTCAGCAAAATGACTTTGGTTTGAGTCAGCTAAAACTGGAAGTTGCAGCAATGCTAGCTATGCCACATCGGAAAGCCCCAAGCAATCAGCGATGTGTATGAATACCTCAGACTCATGCACATGTTCCGGGATGATATTCCAAGGGCACAAAAGAGATGGGTCAGGTTGAAGCCATGACAGCTTATACACCATCATCTGAGCTTATTTGATCATTGTATTGATGATTTGCAGCACTTGTTTGGACAGCAGTGTGAGAGTTGGTTGGATAGATTGGTTAAGATCATATACAATGTCTTTACAATAGCTACCCTGACTAAGAAGTGTATGCTAATATTGCAATCCCTCTACAACAAAACAATGACAAGTGTGTGGGAATTATAGAGTCTGAATCTGTATTTGAATTTACACCATGACAAGTCTGGATTTAAGTCTGATTGCATTATATTGTCCCTAGATACATCCTACAAGCTGGATTAATCTGATTCAACAATAGAACTTCTGAGGATGAAATGTAGCCTATAGTAACCAAATATGAGTTAGTATCTATAGTTATCACAACTCAGACTCAGACAGAAACAGGTTATTGTAGAGTTATATGTAAATTCATCAAACGAAACAAGCCCCAACTTGTAACACTTGAAGCCTGATAATGATCCCCTCAAGGAGAATGGTGGCAAAGAAAGCATCAAAAGTTATCAAGCTAATGGAAAATAAATATCATGTTGTTAAACATCTAACCAAAATCAAATAGGAGATAGGTAATGACAACAGTAATTAGCAAATGCATGCAAACTGTCAGAGTCAGGTTACAAAAAATCCATCAGTAACTCCAGCACAACATAAAACAAATAATATGTACTTTCTCAATATAAGTAAATAGACACTGCAACTGAAGGGAGCCTTGGAATCTGCACAGAGGAAGTGGGAGAGTGCATGGAAGGAGATGGTAGGGGGAGGGATGGAGAGGTTGGGGTTGGCCCGGAAAAGGGAAAAAGAAAAGGGAGGAAGTGAGCATATGTGTGTCTATTCTGCATTGATTTAACAGTTTGAGGTTGAGGAGGAAGAGATAGGGAAGTGGACAAGTATGTGAAGAGGTCCTAGTAGGTCCTTAGCAATAGAGATGATGAGGTATTGTTTGATTGGAAATCAAGACAAAGAGAACAAGCTAAGGAACACCATCATCATGCTACTAGGATATCTAAGGAGGGTGTAGAATGCACAGACCAAGCAATGTCAGCAGCAGTGAAAGAGAGGTAGATATATCAGATAAGAAAGGTTGAGACAAGAGACAAGATAAGATGATAAAAAGATAAGAAGATAAGACAATATGACAATAAGAGAGACTTAATCAATGGTGTGGTTAAGAAGGAACTGAGTATTGTTCACGAGATAAATGGAGAATGGTAGAACATTGAAAGAACTTCTCTAAGTCCTTCAAAGTCAACAGCGATTGTAACAGCCTATGGTACAATAGACAGTCTCTGTGTCAAGCTCCAAACAAGCATAAGGCAGTTGAGAGATACCAAAGGGGATGCAGGAAGCTTTGACAGCAAGTAATTGTCAATCTCTTACCCAGTGACCCTGTAGGCTTTTTAGGTTTAGCTACTTCTATGTACTCTGAGCTTTTCCATAACTAGTCCCACTTTACTATACTTTATATAGTTGCTGTGAGCCACATCTACAAACTGATGGACATTTTCTTGCATAAAAAACAAGTCTACATGCTGAAGCAATCAGCCTGAGAAGCTGTGCTAGGTGTTTACCAGAAATAAATGTTCCTTATGATCAGAATATCATTGTTACCTTCAGGATATTGGTATGTATAGCCAAACCAAATATAAAACACTACTGGTATCTTTATGCATGTGAACAAAGATTCCAATATGAATTATTGTGTGTTTGGAATCATTATGTAAGTTACTGACAGCCTCAACTATAGGAATCCCATAATAGGTCATGGAGACAAAAATGACACAGATTTAAAACAGATTTTTACAAATGGGAGAAATGATTTCAAATTTGGTGGAAATGAAATATTTTGTAAAAAAAAATTCTCAGACTCAGACTCAGTTCCCATATATTAGCCAATTCTTCATAGTCTTATATATCATTTTTCAGTATTGCATTGATACTTTTGCCACTTCTGTATTTTCACACATATTTACATCTATAGCACTTAGTACCAATCAAACTTCATCAAATTCTAATAAACTATCATATTGATGTAACTAGCACAGCCACTAGACATAACCCTCAGAGTCCTCTGTTCTGTTTTCCCTTGGTTACTCATAGTGGACTCCAGGTCAATAGTTGCTATTTAGTGGTTATCCTACTCCCACAAAGCTTTCTGTGCTTATCATGAAGGGTCCATTGCATGGTCAGAAAATAGGGTGGTGGGAGTAAACAAGAACAATGTTGTCATTGTTAGCAGTAAAGAAGCCACCTAAACTAACCCCATCCTACACAGTAGGAATTCTCGTGGATTTGAATGAAAAGAGAAAGCAGACAAAAGAAAAGAGAGCTGGTGGTGATAAAGGGAATCAAAGCACAAAAGCTTCAGATTGATATAAGTGGATCAGAAATTGATGAAGTGAGTGAGCAACCTGTCATCGGCAAAATTGTCAGTGTCCATGATGACATAGAGGGCCACAAGGTCCCCTTCTGCCTGACATGCCAGATATAGATCACCATTGGAGTTGATCCTCACATATGTACAGTAGAGGCCAGGAGTGCATGCATAACTGAACAATCTGGGCTATATCATCCAGCATAGACATCGCCAAGTGGAGATGCATGGATGAGTGTCATTGTCTAACAGTTGCTGCAACCAGAGGTGGTCAGGGTGAGGAGGAAGGTGAGGGTGAGTGATGAGAGACTGCGGTGGAGAGTTGAAGGTATCTTGTGAGAGAAGAGTGTTGATTTGCTCTCATAGGAGAGCTACTTCCTTTTGGAGCTCCCGGGATTTGGACAATGAGACCATAGAGGCAGCTGAGTGAGGATGGAATATAATAGGGAGTGGCAGAAGGCAGGAAAAGTTTTGAGAGAGCAGGCTGAGTTCAAAAATGAAACAGCATGTTGTTTTAGTAGAGGCAAATAATATGGGCCTTGAAGGAGTGAAAAAGTGATACCACCCAACAGGCGGCCTTGGGACTGTCCTTGATTGTGGTTCAGAAACAAGAGGCATTTTAGAGGAACTGTTACATGGTGGGACTCTTATATGTGATATGCACTGATATGTGGAAATCCCATGTACTGAGTGGAACTCCCATATGATATGTGTGGAAATCACAGAGTCTGACAGTGAGACCCAGTCCCAAATATTGCTAGATAGCTCATGCAATGCCAATATCCAAAATTATCTTTTGTACTACTATATACATACATTATAATGAAGATAGACTTACCATGAATCATCTACTACTACCAACCATAGTGGAAAGTCTATAAAAAAAGAAAAATTCTGGGTCCTATAATGGAGTTCTTATGATGAGATTGAATCAATGTGTTCATGCAGTGGATCAGTGCATGTGAGGTGACCAGAGACCACCTGCTTGCCACAACTGAGGATTGCATAGATTTAAATGGTCTCAATTACTTCCAAGTGGCACTTAGAAGTTGTGTGAGAGTACACAACATGGATGGCCAATGCCAACACCATCTGTAATTATGACCTTAGATTTGCCATTGGCTGCAAACATCTATTAGTATAGTACCAGCCATTGCCAGGATTGCTCAATGGTCATGCCCAGTGACTTACATTTGCCATCAGGACCACAGACCTTTTGGTCTCTAGTGTGCATGACAACCAAGTACTCTTGCTGCTCCATTGCATCTTCAAGTAGACAATGGAGCACGATTGCTGACCATTCAGAACATGTTCAGATAAAAGTGAAAACCAAAGGACCAACCTGGCGGGGGCTGGTTGGACTGGGCCATTGGTGAGTTGTGGAAATTAGCATAAGCATTAGTGGAAGTCCTATGATACTTTGCATGAATATGGAGCTCCAAGCAGTGGCACCAGAGTACTCACCAATAGTCCATTAATTCCAACCATATTTCAATCACTTGCCACTTTGAAAAATGAGAGTATACAAAGAACGTACATAAAGGGTGAAAATTTTGAAAGAGAAAATGAGAGACTCCAAGATGGAGGGAGAGAATGTGATGGCAAAAGGAGGGTGTGTGACGGGCAGGCAACTTGAACACACCACCTTTTTATATTGCTGGGACAGTGGCCCACAGTGGCATGGTGCATTGCTTGGAATAGGTGATCAGCATGCCAGGCAGCAAATGGCACCTGATGAGTGACTAAGTTGGCATCCTTCATCTATCCAGTGCATTCATGAGGCAGGCATAGGCTGGTGTCCACTGGTTTCCCAACAGCTGCATACATTGTATGCCTGCTCACTGGTCACTTTGGATGAGGGTGTCAGGAGTGATGGAGTCATTGATATGCTATGAGGGAGGTATTTTCCACAGTTACAGCTGGCGCATGCAGTGCAGGTGCACCACAGCCATATATGATTGGTAATCATAGCTATCAAATATTTATAACTCCACTTCAATATGTCACAGCCACACATGACAGGTCTGGAGTCCAAATGCTTAGAAAATTCAATTCCCAGATGTCCTCAAAAAACCGGTTTTTAACCAAACCAAAACTGATCAGGACTGCTCCTGATTGATCCAATCTTTCCTGGTTTTGATTTACATCAGTCTTGGTTCTTGAAATCAAAAGACTGACCAAAAACTGGTCAGGACCACTGAGTCTTTTGTGGGCAACCAATGTTAGCCTCTATTAGGTAGTATATTGACTGATTTATCCTGATTGTCCCTCATTTTTCAGATTTTATCTGACATAGTTATGACAATATCTCAAACTACCTTCTCCAAAATAATATATCACTTGGAATTAGCCATATCTCAGCTGCATATGAACTGAATTACATAATTTATGGTGGATATTGACACCATGTGTCTAGGCTATTCTCGATACAGCTATGACTAAGTGCCAAACTCACACTATTTTCTCCAAAACAGGTTTTTATTTCTAAGTAGATGTACTCGAGAATATCATGCATTCTTAAATTAGTCATATCTCAACAGCCCCTGAGCTGATTCAGATCAAGAAAATATGGACCAGAAGCCAGGAGTCCATAGTATGTTTCAGACACCTAAAGACCATTTACAAACCGCAACTGAACAGGCAAAAGTCTTTAGACTGAAGAAGACCAATAAATCAGTTTTTCTTGGTCTTGGTCAGGTTTTTACATATTAGGGAATTTCCAGGACTGGTATTGGTCTGGTCTTGTCCAAGACAAGGCAAAATACTGGACCAAAGCAGACTTTAAAGCACTCAATGCAAGGGAATATGAGGTTCTCAATATGATACTCTTGCAGATGATATTTGTAGACCCTCCATGCTGCATGGAGACAATTAATGGTTGTCATTCCAATTCTTCAGAACTCTTGGCTGATGCTTTTCTTTGTAAACTAAGTACTAGAAAAGTAGATGCAAAATTGTCCTTGCTTGCCTTGCCCAAAACCCTTCCAAGATGGAAGGTGATGGAATCACATAGAAAAGAGGAGTTATCTACAGTGTGGAATGAGTCAGAAGCTGTGGAAGGTTATGTGTACAGTAAGCGGTGACAGATGAATGATGAATCAACGATGTCATCATGATGAGTCAGAAGGTCTAGTCATAGATAGGAAGGAACCAGAATAGGATAGTGAATGAAAAGAATAGAGATAGGGATAGGGGAAGATCAGATTATCAGCGATATGAAACAAGACGCGAAATTGCTCGAGATTTATGATACATTGTAAAGACAAAGTAGAAGCGAGAGGCAAAGGAAAAAGAGAGGCAAAGGAGACAAAGAGAAAATTCATGAGACAATCATAACAATACTTATATATACTCTAAACATACTCTTACACCCTCAGAACACTGCCCTTTAGACCTTTGAAAAATGCACAAATATGTTCAAAACATGTTCGTAATTTGTACATATTGCTGGAACAACTGATTTTATCTTAGATGTGTTGCTATCAAGATAGCAGGTCTGGATGTGGAGTGCAGTAGCCTAGTGGAAACTAAGAGAACAGTGAGAGATATTCACTGTTTATAGTCCTAAGGGAATCAACAAGGATAAGAGTATTGCAAGAGTGTAGTGACTTGAGCAAGAAGCTTATGTATGTATGAGAGTGATAGAAGAATAAGTTGAAGACTTCATTATCATCATCCTAGAGCAAAGGCTCCAGGTTTATATATGGTACAGAGATGTTTGTATCTATGTACGTATGTCTTCTATAAAAGGGAAATAGAGATAGAACTCGATAGAATATCCTGGAAGGATGATGAAGTAATGAGTCATCTGCAGTAAGATACTGCTATTGTTCAATAGTGTTAAAGCTTTACATATGTGATGAGTAACATGAATGGCATAAGTAAAGATAAGAAAGATTAACACCATTGAAATCAGCAAAACAGGGGCTATGACTTTTCTGGTGATACTAAATATAAACAATGAATTTCCTTTTTTTGAATATTTTGTCCTTTGGAGATAGCCCCTTTCTTGATAGGGGCAAGGCACTAGTAAATGTCAGCAATTGTCATTGGGCAATATTGATCAATCAGAAGCCTTGTATTGCCAGCTTTCTGTGACTATTTTGATTATATCTAATGGAGATTACATCATATTGATTAGATTGTCACATCATTGTAATCAGAAAAAACAGAGGTTATGACTTTTCTAGTGACACCAAATATAAAAAATGAGTTTCCTTTTTGGGAATTTTTTTTCATAGATTTGGATCCAGCTCCTTTCTTGATAGGGGATAGGAGCATGTTCCTATTTGTTTTGATAAATTACATAAGCAAGTAGTGCACCAAATGCAGCCCAACATTTCTATTTTGGGAATCTTACTCTATTGAAAAAAAATTGACTCTGGTAAGCAGCCATAGCCATAGCTATTTCTGGCTGCTGCTGATCTGCTTATGCAATATACAGCACTCTTATTATTTCAAACTCAGACAGCTGGTACTGAAAAGCATGGTAGTCAAGAGCTTGCACTGATTTGGATTGTGGTCAAATCTATCTGCCACTACAGGATAGGCAAATCTCATAACTATGGCTGGAAAGATAAGTGATAAGTGAGTCATATCTGTGAGTCATAATAATAAGTCACAATTCAGTCACGATGTGTCACAGCATGTAACACATCAGAATCATGGTACAGATTGAAATGAATCTATGATTCTCAATAGTCAGTACATGGTCATGGCACAACAGTTTGGGCCTAGGCCAGTTTGATGAAGGAGATAAGTTCCACCTCACAGCAACCATGATGAAGGGTCATTCTCAAAGACTCATGGATAGATCTCCTATAGAAGCTTATGGAAAAGAGCATGTTGGCCAGGCTCAATGATGCAAATGTTGTATCCCTACTCTTAAATGCAAAACAGGTGCAAGGACCTTATTTGTCATGCACTGATGTGAAGATGAACATGTTGACGCACTTCCACTGTACTCTTCTCTCTGTGTCATACAACTGCCCATTATACCAACTTCGCATCCTCTCACATCTTCTGACTGAGCTGTTCAGGGTATCAATTATATCGTTCTCTTTCCACCCTAAGCTCCTGGTTGTGTTCATTGATTATATATCAAGTATGTCCCTACTTGTTTGCATTTCATGTCTGAATCACTAATTATTTTTGAAGTCCACAAAGATGCAATCATCAAGGCAAAGATCCTGCACCAGGACATTAGTCTATTAGATTTGCTTCTTGTCTTGTGGGATTTTTCATGCAATGGCGATAATCACCTAGACTTTCTCGATAATCAAGTATGGTGGCCTCTAGTGTTTTAAAGTCTGGTTCAGTCTGCTCTTTTGCCTTATTTGAAAAAAACTGGACCAGGACCAAAAAAAAACTAACCAAAGTGGTCTTTGTGGTCTTTTTGTCAGTCTTAAGACCAGTTTGAAATGACTGGTCTGAAAGAATACATTCCCAGCTTTCTACTGGAATTTTTTTTTTTACATAAATCAGTCCAGACATCATAGAGATATGACCATTTTAATATGTAAGACAGGGGTCATGAAAAAGTGACAAACATCATGTGCCATGTGGTGACTTTGCTTGACAATACACACAATTTAATAACAATCCAGAATGTAGCTATTGTACTTATGGTTTTGTAAAAGACTGGTCTAGACCAGTTTTATAGCAGTTTTTTAATTTCAGAAATCAAAAAGACTGGACCAGGACCACAAAAAACTGGTCAGGACTGGTCCAGTGACTATTTCCGGTCTTTTTCTGGTCCTGGTCCAGTCCAGTTGTGGTTGTTTTCAGTCTTCGGACTGGACCTTGGAATACTAGTGGCCTCCTCACAGATTGGGGTTACATTGTCCCACTTGATGTTCCACACTGTACTCCATAATCAATGTCTTTCAATGCATCTGGTGATCTACCCCCAACCTCTCCCTTGTCACCACCCAGTCACATATCCTCCAAGATGAATGACAAATTGGACTTCATTTCCGTTCACCTAAATCGAAGCAAGGATCATATTGAATGCATTACAGTCTCCAAGCTGTGAGTTGACAACAGAACTTTCATGCTTTCAATGCCATTGGAAGGGATCCACCATCAGATGAGTCATAACCATCAATTGATACAAATCTCCTGCATCGTACTGTAAATTTTTCCTTTCTGTAGTTATGCTAATCAAATTCTTTATAGAGGATGTGGTCATGGATGGCTGTAGAACTCATGATAGCTGGCCCTGGAGAACTGGTCTCTCACATGGCTAGCATTCAAAGGTCCAGTTCTAATACTGATGAAAACTGATTTTTAACCAAACCAAACCCATAAAGACTGGTCCTTCCTAGTTTTGATGTACATCAATCTTGGTCTTTTGATTTTCTCAAACCAAAAACCAATTAGGACTGGTCTTTTGGGCGGACCAATGTTAGCCCATATTAGGCAGTATATTAACTGATTTATCCTGATTTTCCCACATTTTCAGGATTTTATTTGAGATAGTTATGATGATCTCTCAAAATACCTTCTCCAAAATGACATATCACTTGAGATTGGCCATATCTTGACTACATATGGTCAGAATTACATATTTTATGGTGCATATTGATGCCATGTGACTCAGCTATCTTCAGTACAGCCACTCCTAAGTGCTGATCCCACGCTATTCTACTCTCAGAAATAAATTTTCTAAGTAGTGAAAGCAACCTAAATCCTAACAGACTATGGCACCTCAATTTAAACTCAACTATGAAGAGGGGGACTGTATGGGATGGGGAATCCAACCAGAATAAGACTAGCTTTTTATACTACTGACAAGTGTGTACAGACCAGCTTAGGGCAGGTCTGGATAAGCTATGCTCACTAATATGTTAATGTGTCAATGGGTGCTACAAAGATCAGTCATGTGATGCTTAGTAAGTGGGTCACATGACATCAAAAGTGAAGAGAAAAATACAAGGTCAAAAGAGGTCATGTGATGCTGACCAATGACTAAGCAGGTCATGTGACTGAATTTAGTGCACATGTATGCTATAAAAATGAAAAAGACTGGAAATAGTGGACCAATCCTGACCAGTTTTCTGTTGTCCTGGTCCTGCTCTTTTTATTTTAGAAATTAAAAAAATTGCTATAAAACTGGTTTGGACCAGTCTTTTAAAAAAACCATAACAGTGCCCCTGAGGGCCACATATGCCCCCACATCCTCAAATATTTGCACTATTTTAGGAATTTATTTCAGATTTGTAGCAATATCTCTATTTTCACTTGACATGTAACTCGGAAATGGGCATATCTCAATTGTTAGTCCACCAAATTACATACATCATAGCTCAAATTAAAGCCACATGACACTACTACATCCAGTACAGCCACTGCTAAGATCGTCGATCACACAGAAGCAAGCTACAGAGACTGGTTTGACTTAGTAGATCCTTTGAATATAGTACTACATATTAAAATGGTCATATCTCCACAATGTTTGGACCAATTTATGTAAACAATATCCTAGTAGAGAGCTGGAAATGTGTTCTTTTAGACTGGTCATATGAAGACTGGTTCAAATTGGTTGTAGGACCAACAAAAATACCACAAAGACCATTTTCAATTTCCATGACTGGTTGCAGTCCAGTTTTTTCTAAATAAGGCAAAAGACCGGACCAGACTGGACTTTAAAACACTAAAAAAGACAGTCAATCAATACTCAATGGAGGACTCCAAGTCTGAATACTTACCTAGAAGTCTGAATTAAAGCATGGGGTTCAGAAGGAGATAATGGAGATGACTCAGATGGAACTGATCTAGTAGATGCAGGGGAATTGTCTGAATAAAGGCTTGGAATTGGATTGAGCTGTTTCAAGATACTTGTGTTGAAGTGCTTTTGTTGTGTGTGTGCTGTGCTGTACAAGATTTGTGATGGTAATGATTGCTGAGAACTGTAAAATGACCTGAGGCAAAGAGAGAAAGTGAAACTGGGACACTGGATGTGATGAAGACGCAGCAATGAGGACAGTGGAAAGTGTGGAATCCATTGATGGGTGATACAGTGAGAATGCCATGGTTATACAGTGACAAAGATGCATTTGGAGAGCCGATGCTGAGAAGATTGAATGCTAGTTCTTACGAGAGCTGGGACAGATGATGCTGAATAATGGCTGCCTGCAGGCATGAACTCAGGACCATGGGAAAAAATTAATATCTGGGGAGTGGTGCTAATGTACTATCCAAATCACCTAAAGAGGGTTGGGCAGGCAGCTTGCTGGACCACTAAGCCTGAGGGCTTGCAGACACCAATCAATGCTAATGATTATCAAATCTAGACATTGAAAAGTCAATGTATCATAGTCTACGGTGATCTAGAAAGAGTATAGGAGTTAATGTGAAACAGAGTGAAAGAGAGATGTGACTGGAAGTCATGATGTGTCATGCATTTCAGAATCAACAATCAAATAATATAGCTTAATTTAGAAATGATATCAATGTCTCAAAAACTCATCATAGCAAAACAAGAGGTACATTTGAGTGAAAAATAAATACATAGAGTGGTTCATGGTACATGGTTTAGGGTCCCTTTAGTAAGGCATGGACAGCTATAGATGTGTTGTACATGTGCTAGACATAGTGTTTAAAAATCTGGTTCAGTTTGGTCTTTTACCTTTTCTGGGCAAGACCGAACCATAACCGGTCTTGGGAATTTCCTGAAATCCAAAAAACCAAGCCAAAACTGATAAAAACTGATTTTTTGGTCTTTATCAGTCTTTTGCCAGTCAGGAGGATCATGAGCCCAACACCGAAAATATTACCATTCCAAAGTACCCCAGCTCCACACTTCCCATCATTGATTATTTCTCGGTCTCATCTGACCTTGTTGAAGGTACTGACCCTTCTGCTCCAAAGCCATTCCGGACATTTGCCACTCCAACTACTGTATTTTACCTCGCACGAAAACCGTCAATCCAGCTAACTGTTGCCAGGCCGAGGCTGCTGTTATGTACAGGTTACCCGACCTGATCCCTTCTTTCTCTACTTTTTACAAATAACAGACTGGTAAACCATTGCCACAAAATATGAAGCTTCACATATGGTATAAGGTTTGCATTCTACTAAGGTCATACCATGACTCTGAGCTATTGGAACCTCCACAGACCCTCTGTCCCATTCCCCCATTGACCAACAATTCCTATGGTCAATATGATGCTGCAATCATTAGTTCGGGGATTGGGAGTGATTGGCCAAAATGCAGACTACTTGGCCATTCCGTCAATCAACTCTGTATCGTCTTCCATCCTATGTCTTGCAATTTCTACGCTGCCTATGTGCAGTCTTTCAAGGTAACATCCCAGGCCAATCCTGGAGGCGTAAACGTGGCCACCGGGATGCACTTTTTAAAGCGTGCATGGTGAGGGTAGATGGACAATGCATCAGAGAGGTAATACCACTTGTATTCATTCAATCACCTGCTCATCTTATTCCCCACTTTGGCATGGAGGCACATTCACGTCTAACTAAGTTAAGTAGTTATGAACTAAGTAATGATTTCTGGTTGAATAAGTTTTGGTCAAAAGAGTTCTATTATGCATTATCACTGGATCTCTGAGACATCTAGGCCTAGATTATTTTGATTACATATTTTACACAACAAGTTTTTTCATTTGGTTCAATTACTATCTGATATCTCTCTCTGATGATTATATACTACCTCTCTCCGGTGTCAACACCTCGATGCTGCTGATTAGCATGAATCCTCACTCGACATCCCTTACAACCTCCCTGACAGCCAATCAAATGGCGAATGCTGAAGTAAGTAATCAGTCTTACCAATCCAAACCGAATCAACAAACATCAAATGTTTTGGAATCGTGACAGGTTTTGCAGCCACAAGACACCCCCTACAATTTAGTGATGGTGAGCACTTTGACAGGGGATAGAAAAGGCTTGAGAGAACTTACCAAAAGCCAACTCACTGACAGCCAACTTACCGAAAGCCATGAATCTCGAAGGTATCCACCCCATCTAGGCGCAAACTGCCGCTAGTACAAGCCACCCTCTGCAAAGTGGTGAGCAATCAAGGGACCAAATGTAGCTTGAGAAGACTCACCGAAAGCTGTAAAAATCTAAGGCACCCGCCCTGCTCACGCGTAACTTGAAATTTCCACTACAAGCTACCCCCTACAATTTAGCAATAGTGAGCCCTTTGAGGGACTAGAGGTGGCTCATGAAAACTCACTGAAAGCCACAGATCTTGACGATACCTGCCCTGCTCAGGTGCAAAACTGATTGGTTCCACTTGACCATGGATGAGTTGCTAAAGAACAACACAAAAGAAAACAACGTGCAACTCAAAACAATTGACAAAAGCATCGCATTTCTGGACTCTTTGTACCCAGAATGACACCTACTTCCAAATGGCACCACTATTGCTACACTATTCCAGACACTAGAAGCACGAGGACTATATAGTGCTACAAACCTCAAATGGACTTGCTACCCCAAACTGAACAAAAACATGAACACTATGTACCGCTATGGAAGAGGCGTGTCAAGTGGTTTGTTTGTCTGTTGTCGATTTTTTCAGATACATGATGTCAAGTCATTCACCTCTGACCACAGCAGGTGGGATGCTAGATCCACAATGAAACCTTTAAAAGAAACATATGCGGTGAGGAAGCCTGACATCACCTGTCTCTTTGAGACTTCCGGAGGCACCCACAAAAGTCATAACTGGGAGCAAGTAATTATGTTCCTGCAAAGTGAAGAACCAAGCAGATCCAAAGAACGAGGACATGACATTCATAGACATTGCTGGCAAGGCATCTTGCCTCCTGGGTGCTCAAGACGGCCACCATTTCGTTTCCTGATTTTTACTATATCTAACTACTTTTTATCACAGTGGCAGCTCAATCGAGACATGTTCCTTTGACATAAACTAGAACCACAACAATTCCTCCACATCCTCATCATTATCACATTCCCAGATTACTCGATTATCGGTTTCGACACTTTGATCAAGTGGGGCTTATTGGATGCCGACTCAAAGTCAACTTTGGATGGCCCAGAGCTTGGAAATGGAGCTTGGTCCAAAGCCAAAGATCTTCTTTTGCCTGAGTGCGAGGACGCATATCAGCTGGATGACGAAGACGACGAACCATATCTGGAGCAAGGAGGGAGGACCAAATGGTTAGAAATCACTGATACACATGAAAGAAGCCACAAGATATGGCTTAAGGATGTTCTCGCAATTTCTGACAGCCTGCTTGGTCGAGGAACAATGGTCTGGGAGGGCGAAATGGACTTGAATGATGGAAGTGGGTCACATGTTGCAGTCAAGGACTCTTGGATCAATCCTCTTAGGAAGTTATGGAGGGGATGATTTTACACAAACTAGAACACCACAGCATTGAAAGTGTTCCCAAGCTTGTCCACAAGCAACAAGTCAAGGGGCCTCTCCCAACCGATATAGGTGGCGTTGAAGTCAACTACTCGATTCATTTCTTTCTCTCAACCCTCCCATGCAACTCCAAATTCCAGCTTCGGGTTCTATCCTGACTTGTAACTCAGGTGATGTTGCTAAACTCATCCTTGAGTTCACATCACTTGGAGAACTACTGGTCAGGTTCAAGTTCTTGGATTATTATACTGTCAGTCAGTTCAAGACTTCCTTTCAAATCACCTAGATGTCTGACCAAGTCATAGCACACAAAAAAAAATGCATTTGTCACTGCTAAAATCTTACACCAGGACGTTGGTCCCACGAATCTCTTTCTTGCTGAATCAGAAGGCCGCATGGATCACAGAATGAACATGAAGAACCTTAGCACTGAAGCTCGGGACCGCCTGTGCGAAAGAATACTGAGTCTGAAGTGAACTGATATTCAAGGAAGAGGAGTTCTTCTTTATATACAAGAGTACATGTTTGTATCTATTGTGATATAGAATATCATAGAATGATCATGTAAGATTGTTCTATCCAATAGCATAAGTAACTCTTATCATGATCACTAAGAGATATGACTCATTAATGAGTTCGCCTTAGTAAGTAGAAAATATAGCCAATGGCGTATGTAGCTCTTATCTACATCTAATCTACATTACATAAGTGTAAATGAAAGGTCTAGATCATGTCTAGACTCAATAGTATTTTGTATTGAACTAATTACAAGAATAATTATTGTTTCAACACTTTTCCTCATTGAGCTTATGTTGAAAAAATTTGTCTAAGTCCAGAAAATCGAAAAATGTGATTTAGTGGATACATAAACTCACGCCTCTTATGGCCAGGGGTAAAGTTGACAAAACAAAAGACTGAGAATACATATGGGATGTAAAAAGATCAAACATCACAATTATTCGAGTAGACAATTTCTCTAATGGAACCATTAGGTAATACATTAGGTAATCTATGTCTGTTTAGGGTAATTGGTAAGACCAAGATGGATACACCCAATTCAGAATTTATCAAAGGTAACATTTTTGGTAAAGATGTCAGTCTTTTGATCAGTAATGGGTACATAGAATAATTTGAGTTCATTCTGTTCTTGAACAGCATCTCAAATGTAATGGTATCGGATTGCAATATGCTTAGATCTTCCTTCTTCAGCAGGATAAGCTAGAAACATAGCACCTTGATTATCACAATTAAGTGGTAATAGTCCTTTGATCTCATGACCTATCTTTTTGAAAAGAGATCATATCCAAGCAAGTTGCTTAGCAGTTTCTGTCATGGCAATGTATTCTGCTTCTGTGGAAGATATAGCAACCACTTTTTGTCTACATGAAGACCATGAGACAATATAGTCTCTGTATAATCACCTGCCCAGTTGGTGTCACAATAGGCTGAGAAGCCATTATGTTTAGCTAAACCATTAAATGTAATAGATACATTTTTGGTATATGAAAGGTACCAGACTATATATAGTGCTTGATTCACATGTTCTTTGGATGGATTAGCCGAGAATTGTGACATCTTGATTACAGAATATGCAAGATCTGGTCTAGTGCCAAGCATAATATATAATAATGATCCTATTATGGATTGGTATTGAGACCTTCACTTAGCATCTTCCTTTCCTTCATTAGGAATAGGTATGTAACCAGAAGGAAGAGGTGTTCTAGCAGGTTTTGCATTCTCTAGCTGGAATTGTTTGACAACTTTATCAGCATAGGCAATTTGGTCTAGTTTTAGAGTTCACTTAGAACAATCTCTAGTAATTGTCATACCAAGATATTCTTTAGCATCTCCTAATACTCGAGATTCCCATTGTGTAGTGAACACTTTACATTAATGTGTTCGAGGATTAGTTTAGTGTTACTTCCCATGAATAGTGCATCATCTACATAGACAATGAACACTATCTTGTCTTTTCCTATGTATTTGATGTAAACACCAGGATTGGAGACAATACATTTAAATCCCATTTGAATTAGGGATTTGTGTAAAGTTTTATTCCATTTGATTGCAGCTTGTTTCAAGAGATAGCTTTATGAAGTTGACAAACTTTGTTTTCTTTTCCTTTCTTGACAAAACCTTCTGGTTGTACCATATAAAGCTCCTCATTGTCAGCTAGTTCTCCAAAGAGAAATGCTGTTTTAACATCAAGAGCTTTAATGTCCCAATCCTCTAATGCTGCTAGTGCAAGTAGAAATCGGACTGTCTCGAAATGAGCGACGGGGGAAAAGGTTTCTTTAAAGTCTATTCCATAGATTTGAGTAAAGCCTTTAGCAACAAATCGAGCCTTTTTACGACCATCGCTCTTTGTTACATAAATCCATCTCCCTGTGATGGGTTTTCTACCTGCTGGTAGATCCACAAGTTCCCAAACATTTCAGTCATAAAGAGATTTCATCTCTTCTTCCATCAAGAGTTGCCATTCTTTTTGTTCACTTAGTGATAATTTCTTTACATCTCAGTAATGAATTGGAGTTTCACTAATAGCAACAGCTGCAGTGAACATGTAGTGGCAAATCCATTTAGAGCTAAATGGTTGTGTAGGAGGATTAGTATACAGATCATCCATATTCATATCCTGTAAATTACTAGGAGTTGGTTCTTCCAGTATAGGTGTGAGAACCATACTCAGAGTACCTAAAGTGGTGATAATGGAGATAACTTTTCCTGACTAGTATCCATAGGTATTGAATTACCTAATTGATCTCATTCTATTTCTAGAGGAGTTGGATCTCCATAAGTGTTATCTGGAAGAGTACAACAAATGGGTATATGATTGGATTCTCGAGTTCAAGTTTTTGGTTCCTCTCTAACATTTTGGGTAGGATGATGTTGATGAGGTTTAGTTCAAAATTCAGGAATAGTTTCATCTGGTCCTCTATGAGGGGCTAACCAAGAATGATCATGAGAAGGATGTCTTCGATAATAATTATCGAGATTTCTTTCTTCTTCAGTTAAATCTTCGAGTCTATCCTGTAGATCTCGAGGAATATCTGGTAATTTATTACCATATTCATCATATCTGTCAAGTAATCGTCTCTTGTGTTGATGTACTCGATCAGGAGAAGTTCTAAAGTGAGTTTCTTGCTGAGTTCGAGTCTGTTCTCAATATAAAGGACTATAAGGTTGTAATGTCTCAGATGTCTCTTCTGATTCATATGAAGGAGAAGGTAAAGGAGAATCATCTCTTAGTGCAGAAAAATCCCAACCAGAAGATTGAAGATTCCAATCTGGGGAAGTATTTGAAGGTGGTTGTGATTGTGATGGAATATGAGGATTTTGTGGTCCTATTAGATTCGGTGGATGAAGTTGTAGTAGAACTATTAAGGTTGGATAAGTAATGACCTGATCAGGATAATTCTTATTGGTTCCAGTTCCAGGTGCAGGTAAAATGGCTTCTTCTTCCAGGATTATTGACTCAGAAGAGTTTGGAATAGTGGAAAGTTCATCTATAGGTTTTAGTTTCTTTGAACAATAAGGAAATACTACTTCATCAAAAGTGGCAGTGGAAGATATAAAAGTTCTTCAACATGTAGGACAATGAAAGCAATAAGCTTTAGATCCTGATTCATAGCAAATGAAGATCATTTCTTCAGCTTTTGGTGCAAGTTTATTTTGTCTCAAGTCTTTTGAGATAAATACATATGCTTTACAACTGAAGACTCAGAAGTAAGAAAGATGTGTAATGCAGCTTCAGCTGCATCTTGCCAAAAAGAATTTGCAAGGCAGGCATTAAAATGAATTGCCTGTGCCTTTTCCATGATAGTTCTATTACATAAGTCTGTCTGCTCTACTATTTTGTTGTGGTAAATGAGGAACTGAGTATTGTTGAGAAATACCTTTGGATGTGAAGAATGATAAAAGTTCTTGACTAAGATATTTCCCACCTCGGTCTAAATGGACAGAGGTAACAGACAAACCAGTCAAGGTCTTAGCATGAAGAACTCGGTCATGGAAGCAAGAGGCAGTATCACTCTTGTGATGGATAAAAGCAAGGAAAGCAAAAAAAGCACTACAATCATCAATAACAGTGAGAATCCATTTAGCATGAGAGTGTGACTCAGTAGGAAGCTCAATGAGATCAGTATATACCAGAGCAAGGACTCAGGAAGAGCGTTTCTCAGAAGGACCAAGAGGACGCTCATGGGATTTATCAAGTTGCCAGCCATGACAAAGGTGGAAAGAGGACGAAGGTGGTAACAATTTAGATACACCCTTTGTAGATGTCGAAGCATGTCGAAGTGCGTTATCAGAACTATGTCTGAAACGATGCTGCCAAATTTTGAAAGAAGAAGTATCCTGCAAGGTGTGTACATCTGCAGTAGGAGTAATTGTTTCTGACTTAAACCAGTGTAGAATATCACCAGGTGATGAGGCAGAAGCCCAGATAACAAGGTGACCTTGCTTGTCAAAGATTTCAGTTGTCTTGCCAATCTCAATTTTATAACCCTGTAAAGCTAATTGATCTGTTGAGAGTAATCAACATGAAGCATCAGGAGAATACCAAACACCTGTTAAAGTGATAGGTTCTTTCCTTTCGATAGCTTTTAGTAGAACAATACCAGGTCCAATCATTTTTATTGAGTTACCATCGACTATATGAGTATATTTGGTGTCTGAACCAAGAACAGTAAAGTCTGATTCATAAGGTGTGATATGATTGGAACAACTGGAATCGATCATCCAATGTGATTTTTGAAACTCCATAGAATGGAAAGTCTTATTTGTTGAAGATCAAACAGTATAGGCTTCATGGCAGTAGTCATCATTCGTGTAGTAACTACAATCGTTATCTCCCCAGTCATCAATATCATAATAAAAAGGTTGTGAAGCTCTATCTCTGGGAGTTAAACCATGCTTCTAGGTACCATTATGATTCCTCCGAGTGTTACCATTGTAACATTCTATAACTTGGGTAACTTCCTTCTCTTTCCTTCGAGCAGAGATCTGGTATTGACCAGTCTTAATATCCATCTGCTGTCTCTCATAAGAATTGTGTCTTCAAGGCAGAAGAGTAGGAGGGGTAGCGTTTTAAAGTCCGGTTCGGTCCGGTTATTTGCCTTATTTGGGCATAACCGAAACCTTAACCGGTTATGGAAATTCCTAATTTGGACAAAATATAGACTGAACCGATAAAAACCGGTTTCGATC
>JBBPQC010000005.1:0-117564 GCA_038092295.1 Leccinum arenicola | reverse complement strand
TACAAGGATCATCAAGGCTACAACAGTGTGATATGTCCGTGTATCATTACAAAGGGATGTGATGTGATAGGGCGATCGAACTACTTGCGTTTGCGTACAGTGTATATTAGCTATATGAAATATGGATGAATCTCAACAATCAAACCACGCACATCGACCGAAGTTCTCCTTTTTTATGGGGAGCGCAGAAACGACAGATGATCAAGCGCGACAACGGGTTTGACATTGCGCGGTTGAGAACTTATCTGGGAGCGATCATAGACGGAGGATGGAGGTATCTGCAAATGCAAGCCATCAGAGAGTCTCAATGAATCTCATTTCGCATTTTTCACTGGAACGAGTGAGGCTTCGGGACCTCTTGGCGCATACTGAGAGGAGTTGGGAAGCACAGTAGTGCTGAAAAAGACCGGCATCGTTTGACTGGTTTGACTGGAAGGTATTGTAGCAGTCGCAGTCAGACCGCGGGATGGTGGTGGGGGAGGCCGTCGACGCGGCGGACGTGGTGGTGGACTGGTGGGTGAGGCAAGCAATGGTACAGCGAGCACCATAGATTCGATCATATCGTCCTGAATTTCCATCGGAAGTAGAGTGGGCGGGTATATTGAAGGAGAGGATGGAGCTAACGATGGGACTGGCGAGTCAATATGCAAGTTTGATGAGGTGGTTAATTCTGCCGATCCCCCCGATGTGCGATTTTTTGCGAAATGATCGCCGAACGAGCCATCGTATCGCGTTCCTGTCACCTTGAATGTACTATCAGTCGCAGGAGTGGTCATACTGGCCGTTAAGATCGGCTCTAGAATAATTCATGAATAAGTACCACTCCTGTAAGATTGCGTAGCGGAGACAGTACCATCGTTGATCATGCTCATCCTAGACTGGCTCCCACGGAACCCTGTACGGACGGCCCGATCATCATTATTCAAAGGCAAAGAGATAGTCTGGAGCATCCTATCGCGTGTTTTCCGTCGGAGTTGGCGCCTCCACGCGATACACAGGAAAGCGGATATTGCTGCAGAGAAGATAGCAACAGCTACAAATGTCCCAGCAACGGCGCCGTGATTGTCGAAAAAGCTGCTAAACGCCGGGATGAGCACAGGTCAGCAACTAAAACAGCCGTACTGACGACTGGCCAGTAGAAGTAGTATCTATTTGTGTGCCTGTCGCCACGATGCCACCCGGTTGGGTCGAGGACCCTAGTGATGATGAATAAGTCAACGATAGCGATCCTGAGGCATTTGCGATTGCACTCGTCATGGTGGAGACCGAGGTCGAAGACATGGTTTGGGCTTGATCGTTAGTCATGCTCGCCTGTGTCGAAAGTGCAGAAGTCAGAGAAGTGATGGACGTATCGCTGCTGAACGCCGTCGAGGAGGTTGACACCGATGTTGACGAAGGAAGAAGGGAACTCGATCCTTCGATACCTGACGAACTTTACATAGTATCGCCCCAGTATTAAGTCGTGACGGGAGTCTTCAATGGAGTGAAGCGCATGAAGCTCAATAAAGACTTACGATGGCATTGAAGTGCTAGATGGTTCGATGCTTGTAACGGGCGTAGTAGATGATGGGGTTATCGTGGCTGAAGACGAGACACTAGAAGGCGTCGCTGTCGTGGAAAGTGATGAAGGAACACTGGAAGACACTGATTGGTGTTAGACAAGGTGACTCGAATGTGAAAAACCAGTAGACAGAACGGCAGACTCACTAGTGGGCATCCAACTCAACCGGTTAGGGCTAGCTAGTAGATGCACGGCACACGGGGCCCCAGGCGGAAAGACCATCCATTGTCAAAGTTCCTTTTTATCTCCACCGGACTATTTCATTTTCCACAGAGGAGATGAAGGGTATGCGGTCAGAAATATCAATATCGAAATGACGATGCGTAGGTATCTGAATTTCCCTCACCCGCTGCTGCTTAGAGTGAGGCAGCTATCGTTGACATTCACGCGGTAGCACGAGGATGTGGACAAGGAGCCGCGCGGGCGGCACCCGCTGACAGCACATAAAGGCCACCCAAGCCATCTGACGCAAGATTAGTCGAGGCTCACAAGGAACTCGCACACTTACGGGGTTAACCAGCGCTGGCGATAATAAGGATCAGATGAATACTCCACGTGCCACAAACTGACTCGGTCCGTGTGTTCCCATGGATAAGTGGAATGATAATAACCTGTGATTAGACTACACGAGTCTATATTGGGCGACTACTAGTAGATAAGTGAACATTATGAATGCATATAAAACAGTGCGTGTCGAGAGGAAGCCAAAAAAGGTCGGTGGAAGCGGTATATGCAGTAAAAGGGTATGGGAGAAACGAAAGAACAGAAACACTGGTTTATGCAACACACCTCAGCACGGCCGAGGCATCTGGCGACGAGTCCACAAGCAAGACAGCCCTTTCGCCACTAACAACATTTGCCCGATGGCAGCCAATTCCGCAGTCGAATTTTATCTGATCGCCTTCTTCGGGTTCCGCTCAGACTGCCGAAACTGAGGTGGCTTGAGCTCGTCACTCTCCGAAGTGCCCGGTCTCCATAACTGACACCACTGCCCGCCTTTTCCGGATCAAGAACACCTGATTCTATGGACAAGAGTATAGACCTTGCGGCGAGCAGGAAGGGTGCCTCCACATTGTCTCCGGTCAAAGAGGATGATTCAAGGAAGTGAACACCTGTACAACCGGGTCAGTGATTTCAAAGCTGGAACTCAAATCGTTACCATTCTCAGCTGCCCATCTGCTCGCCTCTGACCATTCCACCTGCCGATCTTCATCTCGGTCTGATTTGTTTCCAACCAAGACTGCAACAAGATGTGGACTTGCCAACGTCCTCGCATCGGCGAGCCACTTGGATAAGTTGAGGAATGTTTCACGCCTACAACAAAACATCAATTTAGATGTGCGACGAATCAGCTAACCACTGACTTGGTGATGTCGTATACGAGGATCACGCCGGCGGCACCACGGTAGTAGCTACGCGTGACAGACCTAGTTCCTTGTGAACCAATCATAGAGAGGTACCAGCAGTGCAACCCTACGCACCGGAAACGCTCCTGTCCAGCTGTATCCCATAGCTAAACAATTCAGTTCGATGCTCATGAGTTTCGAGAGTCAGGCCGGAACGCCAACCTGAAGTTTGATTCTCTTCTCGCCCAGCTTGACCGTTCGACTGGAAAACTCTACACCAATGGTGTGTTGCGAATGATCTTTGACTGTATGAAGATTCAGATCCAGTTGGCAGAGTATGATGCTACAGTGCGTACAGGCATTGTGCGTAAAATGATGGAGAAGACAGGATTTACCCGTCCCAGCTTCTCCTAGAACGAGCCGCGGAAGGTGTTGAGTTAGGAGTCTTGGTTGGGAGTATCAACTAACCGATAATAATGTATTTCATTAGAAAATCTGGACACTGGTAAGCGACGCCGGGTGGAGGGGAAAGGTTGACGAACCATAAGTCTCTAGAAGTTCTGTAGCATCGACATCGTATTCGTCTAAAGCCATGGCACAAATGCAGCCGGTTGGTTTGGCGAGTCGTTGCTGGTTGGGGAAGAGGAGCTATACATTCCCACGATGTCACAGCCACGGTACAAATTGCATTCGTACTACTACTAACCACTACCATCCCTTCCAAGGAATCCAAATATCGATCACTCTGTCTGCGCTGCTGTCCACATCTGAATCTACGACATAGTACCAAGGGAACCCAGCTGCAATCAAACAAGCATGCTGTCCAACAATCTGGATTATGTCTCCGATCCTCAGCGTCGCGTCAGTTCGCCCCGCGGATGGGTCTGCTGGCATCTGCTCCAGTGTTCCGTGTTCTTGGGATATCCTACCAAGTCTCCATGACTTGCCGACAACTTCACCGAATCCAGGTATCCTTCCAGTATCCTTGCTCATCGCAATTGCCCCTGCGTCGCACATCGCCTCGTCCAAGCCGTCTTTACCCCTTCCCGGGTAATATGATATCACTGTCGCGAGTACGCGCTGAGATATCCTCGGCCGGTCTATGAGAGTTGTATGAAGCTGCTGGAGGTCCAGCATAGGGTAGTTTCCTGGAGTTGAGTGCATGTTTTCAGTGCTGACCACTTCCACTCTTAGAATTGACCTACCCGCATGCAACTCGAGATCACCATGCAGCTGCGAGGTTATCCGGGCTCTCGCAGAAGCGCTGTGCGCTGCAGGCGTTGAGCCCACGGACAGTACGAACGGCTTGTTGTGAGAAACACTTGGAGATAGCTCCGCCAGAACTTCCATGGCCATGACTGCAACATCATTGACGAGACGCACTTCTCCTGTCAAATACGATTCTGCCTCCTCAAGAGAGGTCGATCCGTAAGAATCTCCTGCGTGACTATAAAATCCGTAGACGGAAATCACAGGAGACTCAAACACCGTCTTGATGAATGGTTTAAACGATTCAGGCTTGGGCGATGTACCTGCGCGTCTTTAGAGGTTGAGTTGAACCGTTCCGCACAGTAAGGGAGAAGCATACTTTTGACCTCCGTCGATCTTGATGAACGCAGACCATCGCCTTGGTCTTGCCTGCTGTTTCTCGTATTCCTCCAGAAACTTGATTTGTTCCAGGTTATCCACGAAAATACGGACTGTTCCTCCATACTTGACCATCTCCTCGTTGAGTGCGGATAAGTCATCGAGCTTGTTCAAGCCCACTGGGAGCCCATAGAGCAGCTAGCCTTGACGCGTCACGAAAGTCACGATGCAAGGGAGCCAAGACAACTCACGTCCTTGATAGTCCCGTCGGAAACCAATCCGCCTCTCACGACCTCCCATGCTTCCATCATCGTCGAGACAATCACAGCGCTCGTTCTGCCAGCATCGGAAACAAGTTGCAATTTCGTCCCCTCGACAGTCTACTTCAAAATGAGAACGACCAGTTGCATTCCGGGAGAGACATGGATTACCTTGTGCGTCTTCAGGTGAGCCCTGAAACTCGCCCCCCAAGCTTTTGCATTCTCGTGCATCTTTGCACAGTTGTCTCTGAAAGCAGCACGATCGACGACCAACGCTGGAGTACGCAGTTCGTTCAGAGACTTTCCAGAAAATTCCTTTACCAGAGCATCTTTGTTAGGCGTCACGAGTCGCCATGGGGTATGTGTCTGCTTGATGTTTTCCATAGCTTCTGGGGGGGAGCTAACCTAGTGTTCGGGTCCACATACCCGCTATTTATGACTTGCTGTTTACCCACACGGACCGGACCGGAATCGTTTATTTCGATCTGTGGGGTCACCGGTGCTGAACAGCGGCCTTATCGGTGGCCAGTTGATATCGCTGTCGTTTCAATCCCCTACATACTTAAGATAGCATGGCTCATGCATGGCAGCTGTTCCCCAATACACAATGGACGGACAACCTATCGATCCAGCTATTCTTCCACGTCTTGATCCAGAGTACGTAGCATTCCACAACAAGCACGTCTCACACCTCCCTGCCCCCCACACTCTGCCATGGGACCCAAACATTCGTAACAAGGAGACCGTGCCAGGGGCCGCAGCAATACTGGAGGTCGGAAGCGTCAAAGATTACGATCTAAGTAAGTGCAAGGTGCGCGTCTTTACCCCCAAGGGGCTTCCGCCTTCTGGTGGATGGCCAGTGTATTGCTGGTATCACGGAGGTCAGTACTGGTTACAGTCGAGGTCCAACGACACGTTGATCGCCAAACGATAGGTGGCTGGACGCTGGGAAGCATAAGTGCAGAGAACGCTTTCTGTTCCCGAATTTGCACAGGTAATCACTGTGCGTTTTCCCGGTTGGGCACCTACCTTACGGACTTGTACAGGGGCTAAATGTGTGGTCGTCACCGTCGACTATCGTCTCGCCCCAGAGCACCCATACCCTGCGGCAGTTGAAGACGCCCTTGAAACACTTCAGTGGGTTTACGACTCGGAGAAGGGTCAGTCCCTCATCAACATCAACCCCCGTCTCATCGCCCTCGGAGGTTCATCAGCGTAAGGAAGCATGTTGCCCGTGAGGTCGATACTGAGTGATTTCACAGAGGCGGCAACCTTTCAGCCATCATATCTATGAAAGCAGCAGAGCTCGACCCTCCTATCCCCCTCGTGTACGTGCAGATGATTGTCCCGGTCACAGATAACACTGCCCAGCCTACGGGTGACCCTTATCCCTCGTGGAAAGAGTGTGCGAACACAGTCTGGCTCAACACAGGCCGCATGATGTGGTTCCGGAACTTCTATGTGCCAAATGAGGCCGACAAGAAAAAATGGGACTGTTCTCCTATTTTTGCTCCAAGGGAATTGCTGAAGAAGACGCCACCCACATGGATTGCTGTCATGGAACTTGACATTCTCAGGGATGAAGGTCTGGCTTATGCGGAGAAACTGAAGGAAGCGGGGGTCCATGTCACGCACAAGGTGTACAAGAAGGCTCCCCATCAAATCCTAGCTATGGACGGTGGGTCATGTGCGCTTTCCAGCTAAATTTGTCCCTAATCCAACCAATCGTGATCATGTGCTCTGGATCTCACAGGGTAAGCGGCAGTTGTCTCTGATGACGGTTCTTGCTGATCGATCATCACAGTGTCCTTGCCATCGGCCGAGAGTTGGTAGCCGATGCAACCAGAAACTTGGCACGAGTATTTGGAACGTTTGAGCTGTAGTAGTACTTATCTCTAGCAACGAAACCGCGAAGTTGTATATCATTTGAAAGCGGTGCATGATTCAAACAAGTGCTCAGATTATAGTACAACATGCGATCAAGCAGCGGCGATAGCCTCTATCTCGATATCAAAATCATATGGAAGTTTACCAGCTTGAATGCAGGTGCGAGCGGGCCTTGGTTCTGGGACGAACTGTACATGCCAGGTGTGAGATTCTATACAACATAAACCGATCAAGTAGTATACCTGAGTATAGATTTCGTTGACCTTGTCGAAATCGTCCATGCTCTTCAGGTAGATATTGACTTTAACGACCTTGTCCCAAGAAGAATTGGCAGCATCGAGCACGTCGGCAAGATTGCTCAAGCATTGTTTCTGTTCAAATCGTAGAACTTTAGAAGTGATCCTCTATAAATCAGGGGATTTCCTGCGACATACAGTATGAGCTTGAATGTCGCCTGGGACGGGGTTCCCTTCTTTGTCTACGGGAACTTGACCGCTGAGGAAGACGAGTCCGGATACCTTCACAGCATGGGCTATCCATTTGGTTACTAGGCAATCCAACTAGGGATGATGAAATGACGCGCACAGTAGATGGGTGCTTGTGGCCGTTCCGTACTATTGATCTTCTGGATCGAAGCCATGGCGTAAATGGGAGTTGAAGTATGGCAAACGGAATGCGCTAGAACTAGATACTTGTGGACGCGTACAAGATTTGGAAAGTAGGTCAGTCTTATCTATTTGTATATCGATCGTAGCGGCGCTTGCGCCAGTCCCCGACTCCGACAAAAGAAGAGACGTCAAACATTTCACTGTTTTCAGCACGCTCCTTGCCAGCGGACGTTTTGAGGGTGGGGGGCCTCATCCTAGTAGCGTTAGTAGGAATAAATCCTGATTTACCAAATTTGGTAACAAATTAAATCACCGCAACTTTATCCCTCTTGATCGATGATCACCGACGGAGAGGATAAAGTTGCGGTGATTTAATTTGTTACTAAATTTGGTAAATTAGGATTTATTCCTACTAACGCTACCAGGATGGGGCCCCTCAAAACGTCCGCTGGGAAGGAGCGTGTGTTTTCAGCTGCGTACTACTAGAGACTCAGGCTCCTATGGCGGAAGATCTGCACAAATAATCCAGCGCGTTTTTTTTTACTCAGCGCGGTTTTTTTGCAACCCGGCGCGAAATTTTGACCCCATGTGTACACAAAAAAAAGGCAATCGCGGTTTGTTTTTGCAGTGTCTACATACTTATCTAGTACTTTTACATTACATTGTACGGTCTGTCATGGGTAATACGGGTATATATGTACCTGTGATGACGTTCGACACGCCGTTACTACACGGTAACACGATGATCATCGTGTCATGGCGTGTCGGCATCATCATCATTGTTGTCCCCGTCACTGTGACACATCGGACGCATCGTTGTTGTGGCGTGGTGCCACGTCGGGTTGTTCGTCGTTGTTGTACCGTTGTGCCATCGTCGTTGCATTGTTGTATGGTGTGTTGTTGTTGTCGGTGCCACACCCTCGGATAAACCCATGGGAACGGGAACGGGTGCCAATGTAATGTCGGGGCAAGGTGGCAGGCGGGCGGGGTGTGTGTGGACGAGCAAATGGGCGAGGTAGGAGGCAGGCGATGGGTTCGGAAGTGCGACTCACATCGGCAAGTGAATTACCCTCCGAGTCGGGTTGACCCGTTCCTGTTCCCACGGGTCTCATCCGCCCGTGCAGTCACTAGTCACTAGTCACTCCCTGCACGCCCTCGTTGCTGTTCGCCCATCCCCTCACTCCTAGACGACGACGACCTCACCCCCACGGTGACCAGGCTAGGGCAGAGCACGCCGGGTATCTGAGCACTGACCCGCGCGGGCACATACCCGTGGGAACAGGTATGGAACCGACGCGACAATGACACGCATCACACCCTCACCCACAGCGCCGACAACGACGACAACGACGACAACGATGACAACGACACACTGCACACACGCTCCCTCACCCGCAACGACGATGACGACGATACACACACACACACACACCGCACGCTCCCTCACATACGCACTCCCTCACCCGCAACATCCGAGTCATCGATGGTGACATGCGTATGCGCGCATCACGCTCAACGTCAAAGACGACGAATGCTACAACGTGCGTGCTTGCCTCTCCGTCTTCGTCTCCCTCGCTCCTCTCTCTGTCCCTCACACACCCTCTGCCAGGCCTCGTCCACCGTCCATGCAGTGCAGCAAACATGTCGACGCAGCAACAATGCGACGACGATGAGCGTGTTGACACGATGACACAAGACGGAGGCCAGAGGACAGAGATGGGATGCACCGATGACGATGGCGCACTGACGACAACAATGACAACAATGCACTGATGCGACGTCGTCGTCGTCCTTACCCCGTAACCCCCGCCACCATCCTCGTCCCCACTGGGGCCGCAATCCCGACTTTGTCTCCCTTCTCCATCTCCATGGACCACAACTCTATCAATCCATACATTCATCATGGGTTCCTTCCCAGGCAAGGCTACACATTTTTGTAAATATGTCTTAATGTACAGTATGTAGTAGATAGACACTGAAAAATAAAAACCACAATTGTTTTTTTTTGTGCGCGCATCATGCGCATGGGTCGGAATTTCCGCGCAGGTCAAAATTTCGCGGCGAGTTGCAAAAAAAAACCGCGCTGAGTAAAAAAACGCGCTGGATTATTTGTGCAGATCTTCCGCCATAGGCTCCTTCCCATCCCGGCTTGCTGGAGGGTTTGTTTGTGTTTGGTACAATTGGAACTCAGCCTAACCTCTCAAACCCTCCAGCAGCGGCTGGCACAACATGTCAACAAGGTTCGTCGCCCGACACTCGGCATCATCGCCGAGATTACAAAATTCAGGAAATTGATGTAACATTTCTATTTAGGTTTTTCGTCAAGATAGTAGATAACTCCCAAAAAGTGAATTTGCTCCTAAATACAATGCAAGCACTACAAAAATATAACCGGACGTGACGACAACGACAACGACGACAACGACGACAACAAACTCGGACACGACGACGATGACGACAGATGCAAGTTCTCATGCAACAACAGCGCGCCAATGTGCCTCTACAACCTGACGACATGGCGTGCTAGCTGCTAGCAGCACCACGGTCGCCCGACCCGTACCTAACCCGCGCGGGTTACATATACCCATGATAAGCAACTTACGGACAGTCGATAAACTCCGGAAAGAGACGTCGGGCACTCTGAGCGCTATACGTTGGCTATACGGTTATATTTTTGTAGTGCTTGCATTGTATTTAGGAGCAAATTCACTTTTTGGGAGTTATCTATCTTGACGAAAAACCTAAATAAAAATGTTACATCAATTTCCTGAATTTTGTAATCTCGGCGATGATGCCGAGTGTCGGGCGACAAACCTTGTTGACATGTTGTGCCAGCCGCTGCTGGAGGGTTTGAGGGAACAAGGTTAGGCTGAGTTCTAATTGTACTAAACACAAATCCTCCAGCACAACTTGAAGGAGCCTGAGCCTGGTCTTTTCTCTGCCGTGAAAACCCTCCCCCACTATTCGTGGGAGTCGGGGATGTGATCATTCAGACACTCATGACTAATTACCTTTATCTTTGTTTCGTCCTTGTGATACCCGGAACCACGTAGAACCGGTTGGCAATCGATCGCTTTCGACGTTCATTGCGGAAGAGGGATTCCGCTTCGGTCGTCAGGTCACGAGATCAACATGCATTATGCATCATGAGGTCTGGGAGAAGGCACGTAGATGAGTCCCAAACCGAAATACGACAGGCAGGGGTTTGAGTAGCAATACCCTGTGGGCAAATGTCCTACGTTGTGTCAAAGCAATCCCCATCTACGGATCTATGGGCTGCCCGATATTGCTCTCCGCAGCACGGAAGGAACTGTTCTGGGGGAAGCTGAAGTAGTCGTGGGAGCAGGGTGCTGAGATCTTAGGTGCTCCTACTTCAAGAATTGATCTGCTATTTTCGAATCACGAGGCAATCTACTGGAACATTTTCATCGAGGGGACAAACTGATAGTACAGCAAGAACAAGTAAACCTGCCTGTGCACGGTCCCGTACAACGTATGTACAGGCAACATTTTTGAAGGTGAGAAAACTGCCTAGAACTCAGAAGAATTAATAAGACGCATGTTCTGACACGTGTGTATTCTGCAATGAACCATTCGTCAAGTTAGTGTTGCGTGCAAATTTATTGGTGAGCCATCATGATAGCGTCGGATATGAACGCGGCAGTGATTTGGCGCCCTCCAAACCATCGCCCATTCAATCCTTGGATGGCTTTCTTTGCAGAATCGATGGCGTTGAACTTCAAGTAGATCTCGCCCTGGTTTCGCGATCAGCTGGAGACACCAATCGTAAAAGAAAAACCTACTTGGCTGTCTTTTTCGACCTTAATGGCATCAACTTTGCCGTACTTCTCCTCGCATTCACCTTTGACATCGTCAGCAAGGTCCTTATCCCAATCACGCTCTGTTTCTCTGTAAAGAGATTAGCTGGTTTGCGGAGGTTGGAATCAGGTGGGTACTAACTCTTCCGGATCAAACATGTTCTTCAGTAGAACAGAACGTGATTGCATGGACTGAGGAATGTTTGGTTTGGTACTGCAATTTCAGGAGCTGGGTGAGCATATGCTAAAAATAACGGAGAGTCAATCATACACAGGCAGAGGCTTGGGTGTCGGCTCAAGTCTGGCAAGTTTCTGCATTAGTGCCTGACGTGATGCTGCGTTCAAATTACCACCTTGAATAACCATCAATATCCAGTCGACGCACGTCAAATCGTGGATAGACTTACCGCCAGATTCTTCCAAGGAATCCTGCTGAGTATACTTCACTGTGCCCTTCTCGTGTACAGTGTTTACTCGCAGCTAAGGAACTATGAGGGGAGCTAAAGTGAAGGACACAACCAAATACGTACCGTCCTGCCCGCAAGCTCAAAACCTTCCATCTGCTCCAACGCCATTTTGGCATCATCTGCTCTTTTGTACCTGTCATAATAGCATGAGCACATGAATGAAGTAGTTTTCGGACGAAGGTAAAAGGACTTACTGCACAAAGGCATAACCCTTGCTTCTGCCAGTCATCGGATCCCTGTGCAGATCAACAAATTCCAGTTCACCAAAAGGTTCAAAGACCTGCTTGATATCGGATTCCGTGAGGTTGAAATGTAAGGAACCGACGTATAATCTGTAAAGTGACTCTTGTTAATCTCCGGCATATATCAAGGAAAGTGACCCACTGCATTGCCCCGTGGGAAGCATTGACACCGGGTGGTAGGTTCAGATTCCTAGAACATAATGTTAGCTGAATATTATACACAAGCGATGCACCTGACCCATCTCCTGGGTGAAGCCTATTCCTCTCTGATTCAGTCAACTGGACTACCATAGGTAAACCCATTACAACTGTGCCACTCATGGCAAGAGCTTTCTCGACTAGATCTATGGTACGGAATTCCACGTAGCCAATGCTGAAAACAAATGAACAGAAAGTCACGGCAGACGCGAACACAATCCTTACCCTTTGGATCGACGGGAAAGCCTGTCAGTGACAATACGAGCATCCATCACAGTTCCTTCGCCCAGTTTGTCTTCAAAGAAGCACCCAAGGTCACGCGCCGTGAGACGAGCGGCAAGTTGAGAAACAAAGACAGACCGGGCTTCAGAATCGTCTTCCTTGGGTTCATCGGGGTTGTAATCTTCAGTAGGGGGATCATATTTCGGAGAGCTACGTCTAGCAGCAGGAAGGATGAGGACACAAGGAACACAAGGAACGAGAAACTGAAAGGCCTACATGATAGGCGGGCTTCGTCTTATAGAGCGTTTGTCAAATTCATCGTCCTCAAGTGGTGCATTTTCAATGGGAAGGGGCCTTGCCTCACGACGTTCTCTGTCCCTTCGATTCCGTGGCAGATCATCGAACTCGTCGCGAGCATCCCTTGTCCTCCTGTCGTCGTACCTACGATCACGTGAGCGATCTCTACGGTCAGAAGTCCTGCTTCGAGGACTATCCTTGGGTGGGCCGGCAGTAGAGGGTGGAGGAAATGAGCCATCGATTTCGTCGTGTCTCTTGCGTTTGGATCGCTCCTCGTGGTCCTTTAGTTCTGGGGACTCTTCGCCTTCACCTTCGTCTCTCTTTCGGCGTCTCTCTTTTTCGTCGCGGTCTCTGTGGCGGCTCTCTCCTCCCTCACGCCTGTCACCACCGCGGTGACGACGTTCTCTGTCCTTCTCGCGGTCTCTGTCCCTGTGGGACCTCTCGCGAGACCTGCTTCGTCTGTCCCTGTCCCTGTCCCGGTAATCTCTTTCGCGGCTCCGCTTGCGCTTGTCTTCGCCGACTCTATCAATCTCCTTTCTTCTGTCTCGCCGGTCTTCTGAGTGCGAATGGTGAGAAGGTCTGGTGCGATGGGTGTCAGTAGAATGATTGCGAGACCTTGCAAAAGGCAATTGAACAAGCGCCTTCGTATAACAAAGCGGAGGAGAAACATACGATTTCCTGCTTGGTGACATGTCAAAATCCATGCCGTTGGCGGACATCACAAGTTGTCGGTGCTGGTGAACGCGGCTCTTGCTGGTTCGACACGATTCAAGAGGGATGATGTAAACACGCGAAAACTTCGTTCCCCCCAGCCAGCAACCTGCGCACAGCCACCACGCGCGCTTTGAAACGTTACATGTAGCAGAAGAACAGTACTTCTAAGCGCTATAGGAGACCAGCCAGCCTGGCTCTGACTCGCTTCTCTGCCTGGACGAGTTCCATCTCCTCGGAGAGTCTGTACAGCTCGTCCAAAGGATTAGCGCCACCTTCTTTCTCCAGGTCGTCCTCAATCAAACTAAACGCTTTGCAGAATTCCCCGTTGAGAATCTGTGGTGACCTCGTTGATTAATCCTTTCTAACAATCTGATCTACGGATGACATACCTTTCCTTCCAAGATGTCCTTAAAGTGCTGACGGGTCGCACTTCCGTCGAGGGCGAGCGCACCACTAAGCTGCCCGTATTGCGACACAATAGAATGGTGTTTTAACTGTTCTCCGTAGAATTTTGTAGAATTAACAAAAGATATCGGGCGCTGAACAAAATCAATGGCACTACATACCTGTGTCACAAAACCGTCATCGGCGGCCCGTTCAAATATCTCTGCAGGCTCCTTGGACATCCACCTGGAAGCTCTCAGCGATTAGCGACATTGAAGAAGGCGGGGGAACCCACATTTCATAGCAGAGGGCTTCATCTGAGCACCCGGCTTCTTTAAGAACGTTGAATGCCTCTCTGAATGACCACCCTCAGTTAGACCCCCGATTATACCGATTTCCGTTTCCCACCTAAACAAATTGATGATGTTGGGCCACAATGCTTGTTCTGCGAGGAGATCCATCATAGTCTCTTCTCGCACGGAGGATGCAATGGCACCCTTCTTCGTCGCACCGATGGCTCGAGAAAGTGCGAGCGCGTCCGCCCAACCGTTTCCAGTCCCATCTTGCTCAACAGATACGAAGCAAGGGAATCCTCGACCCTTTTCGTATAGCGATCGAACTGAAGATCCAATCATACTACGAGTTCCATCAATCACGGGATGTTAACTGCACGGGCCATGTAGCTACCGCGGAGCAACCATCACCACATTCTGGTTCGGTTGAAACTTGAGGAGACCATAGAAGACATTATATCCGCTAGCAACAACAATGGTTGCATTGGACTTCATCTTTGGATAGAACTGATTGTTGAATATACGAGGTTGCACCTGATCGGGGATGAGAATAAACAACACTTCGTTTTTGTCCCCAATGTCAGTGAGTAAATGAGAGCCACTGAAAGAGACGGACCGTCTGCAATCTCCGCTGCCTTTGCAAAATCGTGCTCGACTGTGAACCCTTTTTCCCTTGCAGTATCGGCATATGAATCGACGCGATTAGCGATTAGGATTTGCTCGTTGTGAATTCCAGAGTCACGCAGATTTTGCGCTTGTGCAGATCCTTGGTTACCGAAACTAAAGGATGTTAGCCTCACGCACTCGACATGTATTTTTTTTTTACCCTAGAAAGACGATCTTCTTGTTGGTCAGAACACCCAGATCGGCATCCAAATCATAATAACTGTTCAAGAAAGTTTATTGCTTGTCCGTTCATCTAACATATACCACTTACATCTTGGCTTCCGGCATAATAACGAAGAACCTGAGAACAGCGTGTAACAACTAAGGGTCACAGGTCACCTAGAGGGTAAAACTTCCAGCATTTATATGGTGGGCCAGACATTATGACGGACCTTCAACCCGAATGTTCAACACTACGTGCCCAGGATCTATGGTCACGTTCGCTTGAGCCCTATCTGAATGAAGCCAGGAATAGCAACGGTGAGATATTGTAGTAGTCATGGGATATTGTCTGACATTAGCACACCTGAACACAGGTTCTGATATTCCCTTGGAGGAATTACCGGGATAGGATTCGAGTAATCTTTCCGCTAACGAACTTTTACATTGTTTGAGTTATCGACCGTATCGACATCCCTGAACAAAGAACTACCGTTAGGAAAGATAGTATGTGGCATCACCTCGCTTCTGGGGGTGAGGGTTTAGGTTGAACGTCCGTTGTAGAATCGGGATCAAGTTGGCACAGCACAGCCTGCGGGTGCTTCTCTCAGGACTGTCCTCTGTGACATGAATTACTCGTTCACTTACTACGGGAGCATGATCGACCTGTTCGGCATACTAATAGCCTGGGCTAAGATTGATCTTCCCTCAGCATTTTAGGCTGTCACGAGGCGCCTTGGGGGGAAGACACTCGTTTGTGGGGGCATAAATAGTCAGCTTGATAAACACAGTCGCTCGTATGCTTGCATTGATCTCACGTGTCGGGTGGTAGTGGTTCTGATATTACAGCCTCGGCCCGCTGGCTCAAGGTTGGCTAATCACAAAACTGTGAGTCGGCACCTTGGGATCAGGTGTGACTTGGAAGGGATATTTTAGCAACATCTGTAAATGCAATACAGTTGTCCCGACTAATATCCGAAATGTATGATGACGCGCTTCAAAGCGCCGTATCTGAGTATGTCATCATTAAGGCGAGGGTGAAAAAGTCAAGTGATACAACACCCACGATAGTAATATTCGTCGATCAACGGCACCCAATTCCTGATAATCGTGCCAAACACTCCAATCATAGGTTTAGTAGCAATGCTTTCTGCGATCGATTCGATCTTCGGTCTAGGGGAATCGTTTGAGTGGAACATTGTAAATGGCAAAGGAGCAAACTCACCGTGTGTACGAATCCCACACGGACCCACGAAGGAGATACCAAACCAAATCCCGGTCCCTTCGAGCATACTCGTCCCGTTCTACAGTTGAAGACGGGGATGGGACCCGGCGAAGGTTGCGAGATAAAAGCTCGAGCGCGAAGGTGATCATGAGGGTACGATCTTTATGGCTGGTTGTAGTCAACATGCCCACTGTAAAATGCTCAGTGTATGATTCCTTGAGGGGATGACGGAGTGGCATACCATAAATAAGGGGACGGACAATATAAATGATCTCAGCTGTCCAGTCCTGGATGGACACGAGAGGTTTCATGAGCTGTAAGGAAGGTCTGACAGAAGCGGTCGTCAGCGCTCTTGGTAGAAGATAGTCTTCTACAGACGTATCGGTGCGGCCGGGAGGAGGGGGAGTAAGCATGAGAGCGGAGGGTTGCAAAGGAATACGATTGTTCTTGAGATGATCTGGAGTTGAAGGCGGGGACGAGGAAGGAGTGGTAGGAACAAGTGTAGGGGATGAGTGAGTAGAAGTCGGGGGTAGGAAGGCGGGGTCAACGTCGCGTTCAGGAATGGAAGGAGATAACAAGGGTCTGCGGGTAATCCTTAGGAGGATGAACCGAAGTATCGCCCTGGAAAAGCAGACATCAGGAGGTGTAGAGGATGTATCATGGAGGAGTGCTCACTTGATAGTTTCCATCAGAACGATACCCCTCCATCTGGCTCGGGTGGATAGTTTGCGTTTCATGACCATTTCAACAAGAAGCTGAGTGAACTTGATAAGCTCCAGCGCTCGGGCGACCCATTTGTAGATGGCATCCTTGTCAGACCATGCGCGAGTGTATTTAGTATGGAGAGAAGTTGGAAGGATAGGTTTCCATTGTGGGTCACTCTTGACGATTCTCGAGAGGAGGGTGTCATGATACAAGCTTATGGTATTCAGCAAGGCGGATACTGCGAAAGGGTGTACATATGGTTACACACGACAGACATTAGCAGTAATATGTGACTGACAGGCTTCTGCCGCAAGGTCGGCATCCTTGAACCTCCCTGGTAAAACCCATGTTAGATACTTGAGAGAGGATTCTAGACTTGATATTGCTGAGACATTCTTGACAAAAAAGTTGTCGTATTTCGCCAACGGTGATGACATGGAGAGCGAACAAAAAGGTGGTACAAATTTGCCACGCACACGTGCAATCTTGATGTACAAAGCCAGCACCCAAACATTAGTAGGACTAATAAGCTTCGCTTGCGCGTGGTGGCCTACAGCCTCCAGCAGGCTCATGCACTTCTTTCTCTCTTCTATCTAGACTATCAGATGACCCGGGACTCGCCGTCCAGCTCTGCTACCCACCCACCCTTGGACTACCTCCAACCTAGCCCAGTCAGAGGCCAGCTTGAACCTCATGATGAACTCACCAAAAAGTCTGGCTGCCGTTTCCTACAGTGCACAGATACACCCAACGAACTAAAGGTTGCAAATTACTCGACTAATTTCTTTTCTGCTCATTTTTTTTTGTCCAATAGGTGTTATTACCTCCTCGAACTGCTCAACTATATGCCCTCCTGTTGAAGGCAGAGCTTGTTGAGCTTGGAAAACAACACGATGCTTCTTGGGAGCGTATCCTCGACATCCGCCGTCTGAAAGACCGTATGACCAGGAAATGTCAGCGCCTTGCCAAGACCTACGTCACAAGCAATCCCGTTGCTCACGTACCTTTCCTCACTATTCATGCCCCACCCGACTTCCGCGTCAAAGAAATTGAGAAGTGGATTCGAAACCAAGAGGGCGTAGACGCGTTGAAGAAATTGATCACTTCCGATACGCTCAGACAGCGTGGTTCGTTTTGCTGTGATCGTTGTGCGAATCTGGTACCTCACCATCACACCGTGTCAAACCGTCGTTCCGCTGTGCATCCTGCCCATTCCCGCCGTTTGTCTATCTCCGAAAAATTACCGTCAAAAGTCTCTACGCTTTCAAGGCGTTCTAGCATGTCCACGACCGGCATGAAAGGCACCCATCCCAGGTCCCCCTCACCTATTAGGTCAGTGATCATCAACGACAACACTGTTCAACACAATAGAGAACAGGAAACCCGTTCCGAGGAACACACGACTCTACATACCACGAATCGTTTCCAGGAAGACACCACCTCTCATATCGCCACCGTCGCTCAGGAACATACCCAAGTTCGCGCCTCCAGGCATAGCAGGAGCGCGTCAATTGATAGCAGTAGGTCCACCACAGAGGCCAAGCTTCTGGAGACCAAGCGTTCTATACACACCGTCTCGGAGGATTCGCGCGAGCTCCGCACGGATCGCAGTATTCAGTCTTTTGTCGAGGATCAGGTCGAAGTTCAATCCGAGGTGGAATCCCTCGGTCGTCTTTCCATTATATCCCCAGACCCAATACCCGTCCCGTATCATGGATCTACCTCAGTTGCTTTCTTGGAGATATGTGACAGTCCGATAGACTCGATGCCTCCTGAAGCCAATAATTATCGGCAAAGAAACTCCTCTGCGGAGGATAGCACTCCCTCACCTCCATCAGAAGAGGATCCTAGCACAGGAGGCTTGTCTCTGCTTGATATGCCTCGTAGGCGAAGTAGTCTCAGGCGCAGTAACTCTGAGCTTCGGATGAGCATGGCTTACTCGACTAAAACCGTGTCATGGGCAATGGACCGAGATTGGGCCCATCAAATGACCAAGTATCATGCCGCGGCCGCCCAAATGGAGCATGCCGGTTAGTCGTCCTTTTTCACATCCTCTTTCCAGCTTCACGATGCAATGTACAGATGAAGAATGGGATGTCGTCTGTCAAAGATATGAAGAAGAACTTGCTGGTTTGAAGGTGCTCCGTCGTAACGTCACACAGACTCTATCGAAGCTCCGTATAGAAGCAGAGAAGCTTCAGCGTGAGGACGAGGTCATCCGCGACCAGGAAGAAAAGCTTCGCCAGGGATATGGGCAACTACAAGAAAAGCACGGACAATACTGCGCGAAGGGTGAGACTTGTGATCCCCCGATGCCGGCGCTTGGGCTGACGTGACCATCGTTGACTTCGGTAGTTAAAGCCGTTCTACAGGAAACCGAGCAAGTTCTCACTATGTGTGGTACGAAACGGGATGGAGAACTTCAAAGAAATTAATGTCTCAGTTGACCCTGCAACACATAACGAATCATTTATGGGCCTTTTTCGCCAACATCCTTCTGGCACATCCTTGTACTACGTATTTCCCTAGATCTTTTCTCATAGACAACATCTGGGCAAAACGGGTTCCTTCGACCACCACATCGAGCGAAGAGAACTGATTTACTCTTCTTGGTATCATTGGATACGGATATCGGCAGGCCAACATATATACATATAAATCCAAGGAGGCTACTACGTACAATCGGGATATATATATATGATCGAGAGCTCGATCGACAGTCGAACGGGATTGTACAGTGCGAACAGGGGAATCAATAATCAAGACTCGATATGTCTTCGTTATCTTACAGGTAACTCTCAATCGTCGCTTCATGCGGCCGAAGCGTGATTCTCGTGGGCAAAATTCTTCAACCAAGACATTGCAGACGACTGTTTACCAGAAGCACCGTTAGTACTGTGGCCCACCGTAACTCGATTCTTGACCTCTTTGATTATCTCTTTTCCCAGCTGGGTGCCAACGGTGACGACCTCCTTCGTTGCACTCAACAGGACGGCGGTTTTTACAGCAGTACCGGTTTCCACCTGCGCAGACCCTTTGGAGTCCGTTAACTTGTTCTTTCCAGGGATATATGGCCAGTTCTTCTTCATTTCTTGCTCAAGGGGAAGCAGACGGCACACTAGCGAGGGATTTTTCTGAATGCTTTCGCGCAATGTCGGAACCATGTGATCTTGTTCAAGGACAGACGGGTGAATTGTTTCGTATGTTACGTTGTTGGTTTCGGTGGGGAGCTGGCGTGAAGTTTCCTTGGCCAGAACAAACAATCCTGTACAAGTGCTATTTCTGGTCAATGAACGGAAAAAGACTGAGACTCGAGGGTTAATACTCACCTGTGAGGACACTGCTTCCCCCACGGCGCGACGGGATCAGGAACTGAGTTCATATATTTCAGATCCACAGCAAGCATGTCTCCGATGTTCGCCACCATCCAGCAGAGCGTCAAGTCCGAAAGGTCATGATCCTGCCAACCGCCCCCGATCTACAAAATGTCAGTTGGAATAAAGCGAGATTAGGGAAGATTGTACTCGCATCGGAATGTTCGCCTGGTTTGGAGGTCATGTTGGTCAGTCGGCCACAAGAGAGGGACTTCGCTTACCAACGAACCAACACTGGATGATGTATTAGAATCATGATTTGCTTTTCTGGACAGCCCTCACCTGTTTCAAAACCTGTCCTTTGCGACGACCACCGGGCGTCTGCTCGAATTTATTACAGTTCTGTGAAAACATCTAACTAAAAAAGTTGCCGAGGTCGCACGGGTACGCACAAAGTCGACCCTATTTTCATTGATAGCCAGAGCCTGATAGGCCCGTTCGATGTGTTCACCAAGTTCTGCGTTTGGAAAACCGAATAACGATTTGGTAGATGGCGACTTGCGAGAGACCTCCTCTGGTAAACCGACGGAACCGACAGTGTCGAAGACACCAACACACCTGATGGGGATTAAGAGGGATATCGCGGACAACCAATTCGCAACCTACTTGATCGAGAAGGTTTGGTCGTCAGAAATAGCTCTCAGTTTTCCAGGAGATGTGGGCGAGGTCCAAGGGGCAAGCTGGGCCCGGAACTTGGCTATTTCTGGTACATTGATCCATCACCAAAAAAAAATATGCGGTTGGATATTCAGAACAAACCTGCAGGGTCATCTGACTTCCCCAGTTTCTGGTACGCAATAAAAATGTCCTCAAAGTGGTCCATATCGATCTTGTTCAAAATTCCGATAGCGCCCTGCATAATCAGGATAAGCATGGCTACGGAAGATATACTGGGGATAGACTTGCGATAAACATAGCAACCATGCGCGCTGTGTATGCTCCCTGTTCGAGTTAGAGAGAGAAAATTTCAACTCGCCCAAGTACACGCACTCGGGAGAATCCAAACAAGAAAATCTACAAAGTTTACAGTGGGTAAGACTCAAGAGCAGTATCCATGTCGAGACTGGCTACCCGTACCTCATCGCCCGGGTAGAAATTCCTGTCAATGTCAAATAAATTCGGCCCTGCTACTGAATGTTCTGCAAGCAAAAGTCACTTACTGAGCAATGAAAGCATACGCTTCTTGCACTTTCTCCGCTACCAGGCCAAACAAGGTGAGACTACATGTTGGGCGTAGATCCTGAACGCATACCTAATGATGCCCCGGTGGCGCCTGTAGGGTACTCAGTCATGTATTAGCAACAGGATATGCAGGGACCTACCCTGAACATATTCCGAGTAGAAGTTTTTCGAGCTCCCAATGCCAGATTGGTAAAACACAATCTGCGATATCGCATTCTCGCTGTTGGAAAGCAGAATTAGCAAAGGAAATCATATTGTTGACTTAGGTACAAGAACGCACGCTCGTTCGTCGTGGTGCTTGAGAGCGCGGGATAGCCTCTGAGGATGGAATGCCAAGCTCAACCACGGCGACACCAACTTGAAGTGCGACGTCGTACTCACCAGAACATTGGTATATCTCCAACGTTCTTTGACAACAACTCCGTCTTGCCATGTTCTGCAATGATGTCGTACTCAGATTGCTAGTTTTAGTTGATTACCACTGGTTATCATTAATTACCCATCACAGCAGACGATAAGCCTCTTCTTGGTCTTCGGTGGCGGAAATTTCGCCGAAACAACGCTTGATGGTTGGGCATTGTCAACGACGGACGCGGGAGACATGGTAGAGACGGCGGGTGATACAGGACAAGTTTGAACTTCGAAGGGGGTGTATTTATGCGACTCCCGGCGTGTTAAACTATAATAATAATTGTCCGGCTCAAGGAATCCAATGAATAATAACCTAGTATAATACCGGTATCTTGAATGGCAACGGAATGCAGTATTTGATCGACGTGGCAGTATTGACGTGCCAGCAAACGTTGGCAGTTGAGGCGGCCGATGATGATCCACGAGAATCAATGGTCCTCCTTAGCGGCATATTCTTCCCTCCGAACCTCCGACTCACTAGTAAAGCAGTCAGCGGTATCGGACGTCACCCACGCCGACTGCTCAAATGACGCGAATATCGTGTCTGGGGGAAAGCGTTCCAATAATATGGAAAAACCAATAAATCGATTACATAATTTATCTGGTGTGACGGGAAACCCGAAATACTTGCGAAACCAAATTAATGCTGTGTGTTTCAAGTTTGCAGTGCACTACAGCAGCGGAAGTTTCGAAGTTGGATTGCGGACGTGGTGCACCGGAAGTAGCGAGTCAGTAACTACCTGCCTTTCCGGAACTGGGCCCCAGCATATTCGTCCAATGCGCGACAGAAGGCAGTCTCAGATATCAACTCGGGAGCCAGCGATTTCGAACCAGAAGAATTGAATCCTGGGTCTTTATCTGGATGGGTACGGCTGAACTTTGTCAGACAGGGCCCAGGGAAAGAATGAGTGGACCACACGCACTGGAACTCGGTGAGGCTGATTTGCCATGGTGGAAAGCTGTAGAGCTCTATAGGGGGATGTGGTACCTTCATGCCACCCACGTGGTGAATTATCATGAAGTCAGGTGGTGGTAAACCAGCTTTCAAATTTTCAGAACATCAATATAAAAAACGATGGCTGTCGAGTCTAACCTTCTAGCACCACGGCCAGTTCTGGTACAGTCAAATCGTACTGAAATCGACTAGGCATTGTATCGTTTGACACTGAGGCGACACGATCTTGCAGTAAAGCGCGGGTAGCTGAGACAACGGCAGGTTTGCCAGACGCACGCGACACTATGCGCAGCATCAAGTTGCTTGATGCGGAGGATGCATCTGTGCCTAACATCTATCAGAACCTAATCAGGCGCACGGAATGTGACGTATCGTACCTTTTGTCCGCCTACGAACTGCGACATTTCTACGCTTTCGAACATGAGACGATTGCACCATGGTGATGACGTTTAACTCTGCCGGGAATGTGGCGTGTTCAGGTGTGTGGGACCTTGAACCAGAAGACTCCGAAAGTGGTGGTGTCAGAGGATATTCAACCTCTGACTCGCAGCTATCCTCCAAATTCTCGTTCACGACAAAGACGCGTCGATATGCATCCGTAGAACATCCATAAAGGATACCTGGGATACTGCGGCGTTCAGAATGTTCCATTTGAGTAGCAAATACGCATACCGTGATAGTCGTAGACAGTAAGTGTTTCAATGCTCGATGCTCGACACCACGTGGCCACCCTTTGAATGCATTGGAGGAACGCAGTCTCCGTTTCTTCCGCAAGCTTATCGTTGCCCGCAACGAGATTTAGACAGAGGTGCTTTGGGATTTTGCTACGTTGGGCTGTTAGTGGCTCGGGCTGCCAGCGTTGACGTCTCTTCATCCACGCAGCGATGGTCATGGATACAGCGTATACAAAATGGAGGAAGCGAAGAGCCCAGTGAGTGGCCATGAAGTGTTCAGTCGATCAGCGCCAGCGTAGACAGGTTGCAATACTCAGGAAGTCTACATAGTAGTCACATGACTCGTTGGAATACGTGGAAGATTTCAACTGATGCCGGCTTCTGTGTGCTCTACTGCACTGAGGATTTGGTTGGCCCTCACGCAACGCTGCTGATTTTCTTAGGGAATGGCGCGGGTATACCCCCAGGTATCCCAACCCGCACCCGCACGCACGGGTATCTCCCGCGGGTTGTCCTTGTCCGCGTGACCCACTCCCTCCTTGTCGACTTCCTCGCTGTCACATCATGCATCAAGGTCCAAAGGCAGTGTGTGGCGACTGCCGCGTTCTCTCGCCCCAGCGTGCGGATTCCGGAAGCGACCACACAACAACGGTGTATGTATGACTATAGCACAAGTAGGCAGCTGAACAGAATGAAGATGTTTGTCAGACGTCTCTGTTTTCGCACCAATTCGCCGGATCGGGGACTAGCGCGCTACGACTACATACTTCCCAAAGACACAACCCTAGGACCTCCTCTACAGGAGTCGGGGATCTCGTAATCAGACTATTCCTTGCATACTTTACAAGTCAAATGCATACCCGGGATGCATCAATAAGCAAATTGCTCCCGTCGGACGTCCCGCGAATTTACTCCCATATCTTTCAACGCGGACAGCACCATCCGCTCAAAGCCCTCCGGTCCACACAAGTACACCTGTCGTTCTCGCGTGTCTGCAATGTCCAGCTCACGCAACGCACCCTCGCTCAGTCGCCCTGCGTGCTCGGTCACCTCGACGTCTAGCTCTGTCGTCCGGTCGTGCGCTCCATCCACCAACGAAGACGACGAAGATGCAGGCGACCGAGAATCGAAGACGTGAATCGAAAGCGTACCTCGACGACCTTGTCCTTCTTGATGGTCGTCCGTGCATTCCAAGGTGCGCAGAAGAAGCGGCAGCAGCACATCAGGCTCGCGCGTGGACAGAACGAGGACGATGTCGTCCGCATCGTCCGCTCCTTTTCCCTTCTTCAAGGTCTTTTTCCTTCCGGCCAACATGGCAAGGAACGGCGTCACCCCGATCCCACCCGCAATCCACAGCCACTTCCGCCTCCCAGTCCCGGTCCCAGCATCGCACGTGGGACCCGTGGTTGGCTGTGCGGTCGGACCTTCGACAGAAGGCGCGATCGTGGGCAACGTGAAGTCTCCTGTAATGCCGACGAGAGGCACGCTGAGTTGCAACGACCGCGTGTCCTCTAGAAGCTCCGGGCGAAGCTCGGAAAGCTTATGTGCGACTGTGAAGAGAGCACTGGTCACCGCCCCTCCTGGTTTGTGTCGCATGGTGAGTGCAAAGGAGACAGGGCCAGTACCGTCCGTGCTTCCAACAGAGGATAACGAATTACCAGAAGCCCATAGACTCGACCCGGATACAGTCCACGTGCGTATCCGGTCGTCGTTGACACTCGTCGGATTCGCAGACGCCATGTGCTGATACGGCAGCGCGCCAACGAACGATTTGAAGTCCAAAACGGCCGCCTGTCCCGGCACAATGTCGACATGTGCGGGCGACTCGAACATGAACGTCGCAATGTCGCGCGCATGCATCTCTATGCGCGCCAGTGTCACCTTGGGTCTTTCCTGGAGATCGTCGACAAAGTAGGTCGATGTCGTCTCTTCTGCGAGGAGGCGGATGGGTGGAGAGTATGGACTCTGCTGGACTTGCGTGTCTGGTCTCTGGCGGACGGGCAGGGCGTCTTCAACAAAGATATAGCCAGTTATGTGGATTGTTGTCAGTGCATTGACGCGAGGCATGAGTCGGTGCGCGTCAGGTCCAAGAAGATTATGTGCCTCGCCTGTGACGTAGAGGACAGAGCCAGTCACAAACGAAACAAATGTCACCCCAGCAAGCGGGGTGGCCTCGATATTGCCCAGGGACTGTAACAACCGGTTACCTTCGACGACGACGAGTGAGCATTTGTTTAAGAATAGCGGATGGCCGACATACCGGAGTAATCTGGGATCACGACAGTCCGACCGTCGCTAGGACGAACACGAGCGAAGCCAGGTTTACCACCACGCTGGTTCATACCAACATGAGAGGGAAAACGTTCCCTATCTTCCCCTGCTTCGTAGCAGGTCCCCAGGAAAAGCGTGTCGGACTCGCGGATGAAAGATATGACGTCATCCGGTAATCGCTCATCAGGAGACAATTCAAGACGTCGATAGACGACATGCGGCTGTGTGTCTGGGAATGACACAAGGTCTCGCACGTTGATGTACTTTGGGCAATTTCTATCATGTGGACACGACGAAGATTGAGTTCGCGAATAGCTCGAAAACACCAGTGCAACGTACCCGATGGCCTCGTTCACGGCAGATTGTACGTGGATGACATGTCCGTCGTTCTCCATGCTCTCGATGTATCCAGCAAACTTGTTCCGTCTCCGAGTCGAAAACTCGACGCCGATGCCTGCGATTAGCACAGGCTCACTCTGACTCGTCGTCGACCGTGACTTTGGTGACTCGACATTCTGGGGGAACGGATCCCCCTCCCACAAGTGTGCGTTGAGTGTGAGTTCGCCCAGATGTTTGCTCGTTGCGAATCCAGGCTTGCCATCTGGCCCAGCGAGGACGGACGACCATGGGCGATGCTTGTCGTCGAGCGTCGTGACCGGGATGAATGGTAGGCGGGAGGTATAGAATTTTTGGTGCTCTTCGGCCATCTCGGGCTCGATCGACGTCCACGCCTGGGTCATGACGTCGGCGTAGCCCATCTTGCGCTGAATAGCACGTTCGCCTTTGTGCCATCCGTTGATGGGGCCCATCGAGTTGAAGGTAATTGATAGGGCGGCGCCGCTATGAAGGCATTAGTCTCGAGGATTATAAATGCACAACGCCCGGGCTTGAGTCAGCAGACCGTTATCATGTCCGGGCCGACTCCGTTCCATGTGAGCCGCAGAACCGACAGATAGGCTCTTCATACAAACGCTCCACATCGAGTTGAACGAAAGAGACTGGTGTCCATGATTTTCGGAAATACGTCTGAAGACAGATTCAGAACAGTGGGTGTGCAATTTGCACTCAAACGCCTGCAAGGTATGAAATGTGAAACATATTTCGATCACAAATTTAGACAAAATCACCGTCATAGAATACATGTCCAGAAAACGTTAGACAGCGTGAATGAATAGCATGGTGTCCTGAAAGAGAGCCATGTACGTGAGAGTCTGGGATGGTCGTAACCCTGGAAGCCTGATTAAAAAGATCGGTGACTTGGATTCAAACTACTAATATGTGACAGTATTATGGGTCAACTCCATCCACAGCGTCCAAGTTATACGGCTTAGAGAATGGTGGGTTCCCCCTCGATGGTATTCTTTATCTTGAGCAGGATCGTCGTCTTCCAACCATCCAGCTTGCTGACCTTATCAAATTCAACAACACACCCTGTAAACGCCTGTTGATCGTCGGCTTGGATAGCGTCGATGATTGCGTTGACGAATTTGCATTCCCGTGTAGATGCAAATGTAGGGTCCTGTGACATGTACTTTTGTATGTTTCGTTTCGCAGTGATAGAGTCCTAAACGGTGTTGGTCAAACAACTCAGCTGTGTGTGTCACGCTCACCTTCATAGCCAACGCGCAGAGACACGCCTTTAGCCAATATTCCTTGACGCTGAATTTCGTGATAGCCGATGTGAGCGACTGGTCCGCGACCTGCTCATAACGCTGAATGGCTTGAGGATACTCCTCTAGTTCAGCGTGGAGGTCCGCAGCATCTTTGTAGCATCCATTCGCAGTACTGCAATCCATCAGCACATGTTCACGTCAGACACGAGATTACGAACGCAGTGGCATCCTCCTGGGCGTACCAGTCCCCTGCTCGCTCAAGGCTTTCGCAAGCTTTCTGAACGTTTTGGAGCTCGTGCTGATATATTTGTCCTATCTCCTTCTCTCTATCCGCAGCTTGTCGGAATCGACCAGCGCTTGTCAAATGGGTGATTGTCTGCGCCAGAGCATCGATTGCCACTGCCGGATGCGAATTCAGTGTTAAAAATCATGTGAGGGGTAAGGGTAAATGTACAGTCAGGATACCCCCGCTTGAAGGCCTTGGCGGCGTTCCACCAGGCGTTTGCAGCATCATTCGTTTCCTTGCACTTTTCTCTGCACTCGGCTTCCCTCGCGAATGCATCACCTGCATCTCTGAACAATTTGTCAAGTTTGAAGGCATTGGCGGCCTGCTGATAAAGATCACCAGCTTCCTCGTATTTCGTGGATGACGAAGAAAACCATCCTGTAGACGAGTTGGCCTTCTTGTCCGCCTTTTCTAGTAGAATTTGGGCAGTTGACTTGGCTGGCATCGTAGTTGGGCGTATCCTGGATTACATCACAACCGCAGTGTGGGTGCGCAAATCACGTGAACCAAAGATGTGCTGCACTGCACTGGAGTGTTTCAATCGTTCATCCTTACCTTACCAATGCCTGCACTTTCTGATTTCGAACGCGACCTCAGAAGGGGATTGTTGGAATATCCGATAAAAGAAAGTGAAAAGTTTTCATATGGAACAGCGGGCTTCAGAACCTTGTATGTGCAAGGTAGCTATCTCCTCACTTAGATCTCATTGAAACGGAATCTAGGGGGAACAAGCTCGAATCCGTTCTCTTCAAGGTTGGGATTCTAGCTGCTTTGAGGAGCATGTTGTGCGATGGTAAGATCATCGGCGTGATGATCACTGCTTCGCACAACCCAGCGGAAGTACGTCTAATCCTTCTTACGACCGTGTTGATATCCCTCAATCCCAGCTCTCGCGCAGGACAATGGTGTCAAGCTTGTTGACCCTCGCGGTGAAATGCTAGATACCTCTTGGGAATCGCATGCCACCGACTTCGCAAACGCGTCATCACCCGATGCGTTTCTCGCCATTCTCGGGAACTTTGTTCAATCCAAGCAAATACCACTGGACAAACCAGCCAGAGTCGTATATGCGCGCGATACCCGCGCGTCTGGTCCAAAGCTCGTTTCAGCACTCCGCAAGGGCCTCGCTGCTTTGGGTGCCGTCGCCACGGATGCCGGTATTACTACGACGCCTATCCTTCACTACTTGGTAGACACCATCAATACCACAACGCAAGAGTGGGACGTGAACAAATTAATCGAAAGTTACTATGTCAAGCTCAGCAGTGCCTTCAAAAAACTTGTCGTTCGTCTCTGCCCTTGATCATGTGCAACCCGATGGCTAACTTATCCTACAGGCAGACAGAAATACCTCGGCCCATCTGTTAATAGATTGTGCAAACGGCGTTGGTGCTCCAGCTGCTAAAACGCTCAATGACTTCCTTGGCAAGTCTCTGACTCTCGAGTTGAAAAACACGTCCATCGAGAATGCGGACATACTTAACAAGGATTGCGGTGCCGACTACGTGAAGGTCAACCAAAAATTACCACCATCGCTTGCGTCGCAGTTGAAACCCGGGGAGCGCGGATGTAGTGTGGATGGTGATGCTGATCGCCTGATCTATTACTACTTGGATGACGGCGGAAAATTTCACATGCTCGATGGGGACAAGATTACCACATTGGTGGCCAGCTTTATCATCAAACTTGTCAAGGACGCTGGCCTCGAAGATACCAAAGAGAAGATCAAAGTTGGTGTCGTCCAGACGGCGTACGCAAACGGAAGTTCCACTAAATACTTGTCAGAGGTACGAGACTACATTGCAGTGAAGCCGCCTGAAATCCAACTCCACGCAGAGGCTTCCTGTGACATGTGTGCCAACTGGGGTCAAGCATTTGCATCACGCCGCGGCTGAAAGATACGACATTGGAGTGTACTTTGAAGCCAACGGCCATGGAACCGTCTTGTTCTCGTCGTCTGCTCAACGTAGGATTGCCTCACACGAAACAACTACGGCTGCGCAAGCGACCGCACTCAATTGTCTGAAAGACGTGATTGATGTCATCAACCAGACTGTTGGCGATGCACTTTCTGACATGCTCCTCGTCGAGGCTGCGCTCTACCGCATGTCGTACACTGTGGAAGAATGGGACAAGTTGTACTCGGATCTTCCAAATCGACTGGTTAAAGTCAAAGTGGGAGACAGGAATGCCTTTGTCACGGAGGATGCGGAGCGCCGCTTGGTGCGACCCCCTGGTCTTCAAGCAACAATCGATCAGCTTGTGCAAAAGTTGGGTGGTCGTTCGTTCGTTCGGCCGAGTGGTACGGAGGATGTGGTCAGGGTATATGCGGAAGCAGGAGGGACGGACCAGGCTGTCGGTAAGAGATCTGTTCTGGACTGGCAAGGGTCAAAGACGCATTTGACTGCACAGATCTTGCCTTCCGCGTGGCCGGACTGGTATATGATGAGGCGGGTGGGGACCCTGCACAGAGGCCTGCTGAATTCAGGTGACGAAAGGCAGAATATGTGTAAAGCTTGTACTTTTAGGTCCGCGGACACATGGAATCCGATTACCGATCCGGATGAGCTGCAAGACGTAATTTGGCATGATAGTTGTGCAACACGTACAACACACGACACGAAATGCCATCATTGTCTTTTCTTGTTCCTTGACCAACACTTTCTGCCTTGAGATACTTATCTTTCATCCATGTGTCGTTTCGTGATTTACAAGGGCACATCGCCTGTTCAATTGTCGCACGTGAGCATCCGTGTTGCAACTCGCATCCGACCAAGTCTCCGAACATTCGTACTAGCTGTTGACACGCCCTTGCCACTCCATCATAAATCAAGCATTCGATTCGAGACTACGCCTAGACCATCGGAGACCCATAAATGGAGACGGTTTCGGCGTTGGTGCGTTTCGACATGATCATTACTGCACAGTGACACCCCGCTCAGCGCTCCTGTCGCAGGCTGGTATGACACCGTCCATGACGAAGAACTTGGAAGCCAACCTTGCATATTCACTTCTGTGACACCAGTAACGTAGTTCACTAAGCCTGTGAATTCTCCACTGACACCAAAACAGGCTTGGAACAATGCCAATCTGACACGATTGGCAGAGAAGATCAAGTCTCCCCTCGTGTTGTGCGTAGATACTAAATATACCTGTACCTTTCTTGGACTCTGATCTGATGTATCCAGTGCCCACGTGAGAGCGACGACCGAGGGCTCCCTATCACTGGACAATTGCCACCCCTTCGTTTTCGGAAACATCATGGTGAGCTTTACCCACGGTGATCTGATCGCGAAAACACTACTCATAGTGGTAAAAAATCCTAGTTCATGCATAACGGTGGAATAGCGGAATTCCATATGATCAAGCGGAAATTACAAGCAGGCCTATCGGATGAGACATTTAATGTTGTCCAGGGAAATACCGGTACGTTGTTCATATTGGCATGGAAGCCTGCTTGCTAAGCGATCGTAGATTCGGAGTGGGCATTTGCCTTGTTTCTATCCAAGGTGAGTATCAGATAGCCAATCCCAATCAGTCCCTGATTGTTGTCAGCTGCCTGATGCGAAAGCAAAATCATTCACTCATCAAACACTGCAACGAGCGATGCTGGACACCATTGCTACTCTCAACAACTACGCCGATCTTGCGGGGATAACCGAAGTATGGTCCTCCCACGGCCGATGCACACCAAGCTAACCTATACTCAGCCTAGTCTGATGAATTTTTGTGTTACCGACGGTGAGAGTGTCGTTGCGACCCGATATATCTCGTCTCGTCAAGATGAAGCTGCCTCACTGGTAAAGGACGTCTCTAGATTGATCCCTCACATGACCTGAGAAAGTTTGCAGTGGTTTTCCTCCGGCACGACCTTTAGCGAGTACTTGCAAGGCGGCCACTACAAAATGACCAAAGCGGACAAACGAGAAAACATCATCATGGTTGGTTTCCATGAATTACGTTTCATGTTTCACGTCTCCTGATCCCTCTCAGATTGCCAGCGAACCGCTAACCTTTGAGAAAGGTGCGCAAATAAATGCTGCCATGACGATTCAGACTCAATGTTTGCTCCAGCTGACTGGATGGAAATACGAACCAACAACATGGTCGTGATCACTCCGAAGATGAATGTTTTACAGATACCTATCGTTGACAGGTTCTATGTTTCACCGTCTGACCCTGCTGCCCTTAACCGTGGAACGGAATTTGCGGCTGCGAAGGGTCTTCTCAGCCCGAGGAACACGCTGAAACCCACAGATACTGCATCACAACTGTCGATTTAGGTCGTGTAGTTATTTTATGTTTATGCCTTGTTGTCGTAAGTTGCTGTGTAGTGAGCATGTGACTCGGTACGCAACTTTAACGCGAGTTGCAACGTCAACAACAACAACGACACGCGCGTGGCTAGATCTGTGAGTGGGTACCCATCGACGAGCGGGATGAGTCCTTGGATACTGTGGAGTGCGTTGTCCAACACGGCGAGGTACGTGCATTTCTTCTGTCCTCCGTCCCTGACCTCATCCGTCCTTCGAGGTTGTCCACCGTGCTGCAGATACTGCTTTATCTTCCTTTGACCCTTGCAACCCTCTCCACCCCTGCCTTCCTTCTGCTGTCGCTTCTTCTTTCCACGCATGGCTTTATTCATGGCACACTCATCCTTCTCTGGGGTTCTCAGCTACTCTCGGTCATGCAGGTTCCCATGCACTCTTTCCTTCTTCTGGTGTCCTTCAATGCCTTCTCCCAATCTGTTCACCCAGCACTGGCCACCGCAGTCGCTTGGTGGGGAAAATTTCTAACATTCTCTGGACCGATTTATGTGGCCATGGAGGGTCTCTCTAGCCTGCTCTTCGCGCAGAAAGTCGGTCAGGTTGGAAAGGAGCTCGCAAATGAGGCAGAAGGTTATCAGTTTGGCATCCTTATTGCATCGGCGGCAGCATATGTAGTTGCAGCCTGGTGGATAGTCGTGGTTGGTCGTCTGTCTGCCTCTTGTTACCTTCGCTCACCTCCGGTCACCCAGGCATATCCAGCTGCAGCCACCTCGCCACTCTCTTCTACCCTGTTGGGTGTAGCATTGACCGCGTTCCTCTTCTTGACGGTGATCGGTTTCCGTCTTGGCCGGACGAACATTATAGAATCATCGATGCTCTCTTTGTTCCTGGCCTATAATATCTGGTTATGTGGCTTCGATCAGACATCGTTCTCGGATCCGGCATCTTCATAGTATGTCACGCTTCTCGCGCCCACGTACACCGTAATTCAACAACCCCTACAGTGCACCCCTTTTATCCAATATCCTTCCGCATCTTCAAACACTTGTCAATTTCATTGCGAATACCCTCCCAAAGCCAGTGCTCATTGCACTATTTTACCGACTGGCCATTCTTCAATTTGCGTCTCGTATACTTCCTACGATCGGTGCAGATGCATGGGAGTCTGAAGACTCGGCAATTGATGGCTGGGATGGAAGACCTGTATGAGCCCTGAATCTCGCATCCGTGCACAGCTGACTGTTGATATGCCTGGTAGACATCGACTTTGACACGTTTCCTGCTGACATACCGCCAGCTCATATTCGTCATGGTGTACTCACATTTGCTGCGTGCGTCCCTCATTTCTTCTTTATTCTGAGGCTAATGTTTCGAAACGTCTCCAGTTTTGGACCCTGCATCCCAAGTGTGGTGGCGTTGGGCAAATGTCATGTTTACCCTACTTCTGTGGTCTGTAGAACTCGTCGTTAGCCCCGACGGCGATGACGTGAACACAAAGTGGAAAGTGGAATAAATTGATCAGGTGATGCCTCATGGCCAGCGTTACTCTCCAAACAACATATCTTTCCCTCCTGATCAACAGTTATTTGCTTTCCATTCCGCCTCTTCATCCCTCATTCCTTCATAGTACTCCCTCTTCCAGATCTGTGCCTTGTCCTTCACGTCCTCGAGTATGCGCTCGCATGCCACGAAAGCTTCCTTGCGGTGAGGCGACGATACCGCAATGACTATTGATGGTTCGCCGACTGGAACGATTCCTAAGCGATGGTGGACGTTGCAGGATATGAGCGAGGGGATGTTGTGAGAGTGCGGTTGGCATGTTGATCGAGACGCTGTTTGATGAGCATCCTGGAGGATTTGCACCATCGTTTTGATGGCCAGCTTGCTGTACGCTTGGTATTCTAAACGTGTCACCACTCTACCTGTCGTGTTATGTTAATGATGACCTCGATGGACTGTTACCGTGCGGTCGTACCTTTGAAGGAGTTGCGGGTGGTACCAATGAAGACGGCTGTCGCACCAGCACTGTCGTCCCTCACCGAACGCATGATTTCGTCTACATCAAGGGGCTCGTAGGTCAAGACACACGTGCCTCGCTCCCATTCCTCTCTCGCTGCGACCGATGTGTCTGGGTAAGACATAGATATCAGCGATAAACATCTACGTAAATTGTTTGTCCCACTGGAAAGTTGGTCGTACATAACTTGAACTCCTTCGTCCTCGTTTTGACTTTCCATCCAAGCTGACCTGCACTAGCACTGGGCCACATGCTCGCGACAGGCTATCGCCGTACGCCCATATTTGCCGACCATATCTCTCGGTCTACTCGACGCCGTCTGCTCTCTCTCCCTCACTGCTCATCATCGCATGGTGTTCCCATTGACGTGCATCCAGAAGTCGAGGATGCATTGGCAAACAGCCGTCCAGTAGTAGCGCTCGAGTCCACGATAATTACCCATGGAATGCCATACCCCACTTCCTTGAAGACGGCACGCTCGCTGGAGGACATCGTCAGGTCCACCGGGAGTATCCCTGCCACAATAGGCTTCATAGAGGGTCGTGTTAAAATCGGTCTTCAACCCGCCGAGCTAGTACGACTCGCAAGTCGGAGCATGGATCCAGTAAAGTTGTCCAGGAGGGATATCGCTGCTGCTATAGCATCAAGGAAAGACGGTGGTACGACGTGTAGTTCAACCCTGATATTTGCTGCGCTGGCGGGCATCAAGGCATGAGTCTTGATGTCGGATTCGGGTACCCTTGGCTCACTACATCATCAGATATTCGCCACTGGAGGGTGAGAAGGACGCAGGCGCAATTAGCTCTGGCACTCATGCATTTACAGCCTTGGTGGTGTACATCGCGGGGGAGAGACAAGTACGTTTCATCCTGCACACCTCCCTCTTCTCGATTGATTTTGAGCGTCCCTGGTAGGCATGGATGTCTCAGCAGATTTGCATGAGCTTGCTCGTTGTCCCGTGGGTTTAGTTTCAGCTGGAGTCAAGTCGATCCTGGACATTGGGAGGTACGTCAAAATATGTTTCATGTCGTTTATCCTCGGTATCGATGTTCATTCACAGGACTCTCGAGTATCTTGTGCGTCGCATACTGAGTTATCCTTGCCCGGTATTTATATGCTGTAGGAAACCCTCGGCGTACCTGTCATATCATACGCCGAGTCGAATGACTTTCCTGCTTTCTACACACGTAAAAGTGGTTTCAAGGTTTGTTGAGAGTTATAATATGGTCATAATACTAAGGCATGCATTACAGTCCCCGTGGAGTATCAATGACCCGGAGACTGCTGCTAGGATTCTTCGTAAGGATATCATTCGGCCCATGTTCAACTATCTGATCATTCTCAATCGATAGACATACAGAGCCAGCTTGGAATGTCGAATGGCGTTCTATTTGCCATCCCTATCCCAGAGAAGCACGAAGCCCATGGTACTCTGCTGCAGGCAGCTGTCGAAACCGCTCTAAGGGAGTCGGAGGAGACCGGTGCATCAAGGATGGGAAAGGAAGTGACACCGTGGCTTCTTAAGCGTGTTGGAGAGCTCACGGATGGCAAGTCCTTGGAAAGCAGTAAGACAAGTATCCCAAGTATTCCTAGGTTTGATATTCATTTTTCTTGTTAGATATCGCCCTAGTCCAAAACACTGCCCTCGTCGGTGAGTGACTCTCCTGGATTGACTACTTGGCTGGATATATGCTACGAGACAGGCGGACACATCGCTATGGAATATGCCAAGATTGCAAACGAATCTCGGAACGGGAAGAATGTGAGTTGCATACTGAACCTACTCACTATTCTAATGGGCGCAACACACCAGCATTTTTGCAGTAATCTCTATGCGCGTTCTTCATCACACAGTCCAAAGTCCGAGCTGATTCAGAATGGCTCTAAGAGTGCGGCTGGGGACGATGTGACTCCTGTTGATCAGAAAGCAACAGTAGTTGTCGTTGGATGCGCCGCAGTGGACATCACTTCGAAAGTTGAGATGCTTGTCAGCCCTGATAAAAAAAGCACCTATCCCGGAAAGGTTTCTGTATCCCTAGGCGGTGTGGCTCGCAACATTGCCGAGGCATCCCATAGGGTGATGTCTGGATCAACTGGAAACGACAGTACGACACTGCTTGTCGCCCCAATTGGCGACGACAAATTTGGCAAAATGATCAGTTCCATGACCCAGTCGCTCGGAATGCGAGCAGATGGGTTCGTGTCCATTCCCGGTCGACAGAGTGCTGTTTGCAATTTACTTCTTGATTCGCACGGCGAGCTACACTGCGGTGTTGCGGACATGGACCTTCCGCATACTTGGGAAGCCGATCAGGTAAGCACGATTTCTGTCAGGCGTTCGTGGTCTGCCCGCTAATTGTCACAGATACTTGCGATTATCCGTAACCACCGTCCTCGGTTGCTTGCCCTTGATGGCAATGTCTCCTCGGATGTATTGACCAGTGTTGTGACGGAGTGTTTGGAGCTGGATATTCAGAGTATGTTATCTGGGTTTTAGAAGTTCTTTTACTGACCTAGCCTCGTTCAGCGTTCTTGTAAGTCTCACCTTCATTCAGATTCGTTCTTTCTTGTTAACCAAAATCAGTGAGCCAACCTCTGTCGTGAAGGCCTCGCGTATTTTCCCTGCAATAGCCGCAAACCTCGCAAGGTCCACCCGATCGGTGTTATCATTCGTCTCGCCGAATTTGATCGAACTTGCCCAAATGTATCAGGATGCCCACGACTCATCCGACCTCACCTCTCACGAACGTTGGTGGAGCCTCATTGATAGCTTCGGACTGGGGTCTCAATTCCGCACCGACTTGATGCAGTTGACGAGGACAAAGGTCACGGACACGGCGCCAGACCTGGGTACGTTGTCATTCACAGCCGACAGAGGCATCGTCCAGATGGCCGTCCGTCTCTTGCCTTTCTTTCAACACATCGTGGTCAAGTGTGGAGAGCTGGGTGTGCTGGTCGTGATGCGACTCAACCAATCAGAAGCAAGCGCCTGGACAGCACAACGCAGCGACCCTCGTCGTCGACACATCGTTGCTCCCTCCACAATATCGGATGAGATGGTGGTCATCCAGCACTTTCCTCCTCTCCCGATAACACGGGATGCGGCGTTGAATACCACTGGAGCTGGAGACTCGCTTGTCGGGGCGCTACTAGCTATTATCGCTCGAGACCCTCATACGTTCAATAGTCCATCGACTCTATTAAAGGCTTTTGATATCGCTCAGAAGGCAGCAATTATGACTTTGGAGAGTCCGCAGGCGGTGTCACCATCATTATCTACTTTGAAGCTCACATGACTACATTATTGCGCCATTATCTGATTTCTAATATATCAACATTGATCGAGAGGGCCGACTCGCACGGTTGTTTGGGCTATCCGTAGCCTCTCTTTCTCTGCGAGTCGTGATTCCCTGCGGTCCTCCTTCAACTTTTTCTCGTGATGTGCCTGAGTGATTATCAGTACCAGAAATATTTGTGAAGGAAGGGTTATACCTGAGCCCCATGCTTCAGACGCGTGATGATATTGGCGGCCTCGCCTTTTGTAAGATTTGCCATGGCCTCTACATCACTTGCTTGGTCCGTTGCACGTTTCCCTATCCTCTTCTTGATGAACATCTTCTGGCTCTCTGTGGCCGGAGCGCGTCGCCACCTAGCACCGCGAAGCAAACTACTTATTGCGAGTCAGCTAGTCCGTCAAACGTCCACGAGGATGCGTACCCTAAAGCCAGTGGTCCACGAAGCACTTTCTGTGTTGCATAAGTATCGCAGGCCCTGAGTGCGTCCGACAGCGTGTTTGCAGTCGATATCAATCGTTTCCGCATGAACGGAGACACCTTCAACTGTCTGGCCGAAGAAAAGTGCATAGTCGCCTCGGTGTACGTAGCTCGGAAGTACCCTGTACCCTCGTTGTCGCCTTCGGGATTAGGTTCTATCCGTACATAACCCTTCCCGAGACATTCGAGAACGTGGATATTCGAACCACACCCAACCCATGCGTTTGGGCTCAGCTTCGAAATGTGAGGCGCCCCAGAAAAGCTGTCGACCATCGCGAAGGGATCGTCGTAGTCGAGGTAAGTGACGAAAGTTGGTTCGGGTATGGCATCGTGGTAATCTGATTCAACTGGGATCTTGTTCATATCGCAAGAACGTATGGATTCCACTTTAGCTCTCAGATCGGCGATGCTAGCATCTATCTCGACGATGAGCATTCAGTAATGAATAATCTACGGATACTGACCGTCGACAGTTTCACCTGGATCCAGACCAAGGAGGGTTGGAATCGAGACGACACCAGAAATACGAGAAGCCGACTCTACAAAGTCAATGATGCGGCAGTCAACTTTTCCGCTTTCTGGAGACTGTCGCATGCCTCTGCCAATCTGCAGCGAGGAACCAATGATCTATCAAACTCAAGCAAAAAGCACTTGAAACGTACCATTTGCGCATAAACATTCCGGGACCGTGTGGGACGGCAGATAACAATACAATCCACGTTTGGGATATCTGCGCCTTCCGTCAAGATGGCTATGGATAATATCAGTATGCCACTGAATTCTGTTGCTACAAAAGTTCGTGCGACATACCACAATTGACTAAAACAGGAAAGCGTCCAGCTTTGAAATCTGTGATCAATGTTCGTCGCTCGTTTGCTGGTGTATTGGAGTGTAGGTGGCGAGCGTCGACTCCAAAGTCTCGAAAAGCTGCTGTGAGCTGTCTGACATGAGCGAGGTTGACGCAAAACACCAGCGTCGACTTGCGTTCAGCTGCTGGGGATGGGGGGCTCAGTTGAACAAGTACGGTCGGTTCTGGCTCTCGAGGCACGTACACGCGCGGTCCAGCCATGCTTGCACAACAAGGCTGTTGACGGTCTCGGTGTTGATGATATGAGCGAGACTAGAAGCATTGAAGTCTCCGGTCCTAGAGTTGATAGTGACACCTTGCAGATTGATACTAGCTTTGACCGATGTGAATCGCACGTCACATAACCTAATCCACAGATTTAGATGACTTGCATGCGCAGGATACAAATAGGCTTGCCATTGCTCCTTGATCATGTCAAGGAAATCACGGTGATAGACGATTTCCTCGAATACCGAGCCGAGTGCAAGACCGTCATGACGGCTGAACGTAGCCGAAAACCCAATAATGGGGATGGAGTACGGTAGGGAGGGTGGTACGAAGTGTGGATCGGGGTTCTTGATGTCAGCATGAAAATGAGAGAGTATTCGACGATAGCTAGGGTGTCATTTCGATATCGCACGTCAGTGCAAGGTAAGAGATGGCGTACGAAGGGGCCGCAGCATGATGTGCCTCGTCCACGATGACTGCTTTCAAGTTCTCTGGTCGAAATTTCGCCAGTCGCTGTGGCTGGAGGAGTGTCTGGTACGTCGCCACGGTCCTGCATAATCTCACAGGTGAGATCCGACGAATGATGACCAGCACTCACACATCTGCTCGCCCGCTTGCTCGATGGCTAACACCTTGTTCGAGCTCGACGGTCCAATTGGGGTAGGTTTGTTTTGCTTGGGCGGCTGCTTGGCGCGCAAGTTCAATGCTGCTGACAATGATCAACGAACCAGAGGCTTGAGATGGTTCCAGAGAAGGGATTTGCGAAAGAAGGGCGGTGAAAATTGCTGTTTTACCTGCGCCTGTAGGTAGGGAAACCCCGATGCGAGTGGTTCCTGCACGCAGCGCGGCATGACAAGCGTCCAGACAGGATTGTTGGTATGGACGTAGGACGAACTGCGCAAACTTTGCGAAGCTACGCCGCCAATTACAGAGTAACAGAACGCGATGGCTGCTACGCCTAACTGACCAGGTTTGAGAGCATCTCATGAGGATGGCATTGAGAGGTCGACGACTGACGACATTACTGTGACGGTGGTGCCACACATCGACGGTCAACTTGGAGACTCACACCATATTCGTTATACGACGGTAGAAATCCTACTCGTGCAGGAGCGTGTAGATTTGTGCATACTCTAATGGCAATGCCGATGGAATAGGGGAATAAAAACAAGTCTATCGAGATATGCGGTACCGAAGGACAAAAGAGAGGACAGAGCCAAAGCCCAGGAGACATCCAACACGACCACCTAGCCAGATCCACCAGAGTAGACCTTGCCGAACATGACTTGTTGGAGCTTGTCATATAGCGACAACACACCAGCACCAGCAACACCACGAAGAATGTTGGCACCAGCACCCTTGAACAACGATTTGGTACCCTCCTTGGCAATGATCTGCGCGCCAGCATCAAACATTGACTTGTAGTGAACGCCAGCACCCGAGGTCATCATCATACGACGACTGAAAAGAAGGTCAATAAAGCGTGAAGGGATCAAGGAGAGACACCAACCGAATAGTATCAAGAGGGTACGACGCAAGACCGGCACCAATCGTGACACCCCACCCGAGCAAGAATGAAGCAAAGAACGAACCCTCGAGGGCTCCCACGAGAACAACGGGCTCTGCGGAGAATCATCAATACTGATGAAACAGAAGAATAAATAAATGACATACTGAGCGAGTCGTAGACACCAAAGTAGAGACCACGGTAAACAACGATGCCAACCACCGAGGGGACGAAGCCACGGTATAGACCGGCAATGCCATCTGATGCAAGGGTCTTTTTGTAGACGTCCAAGAGACCATTGAATTGACGGGCTCCACCGCCCTTGGCAGACTTGGCGTCGTTGGCAAGTCGGGTTCGGGCGTAGTCGAGCGAGTACACGAAGAGCAGCGATGAAGCGCCGGCAGCACCACCCGAGGCGACGTTACCCGCGAACCACTTCCAGTATCCCTCCGACTTTTTGAAACCGAAAAGCGACTTGAAGTAGTCCTCTGTAAGTTGAAAAAATATATTAGAGAGAGAAAAGAAAGAAACGGATAGGCATACTGAAGGCAAAGTTCAAAGCCTGTGTAGGGAAGTAACGGATGACGTTGGCGGTGTTTCCACGCCATAGTGAGACGAGACCCTCCTCCTTGTAGGTACGAGAGAAAGCATCCGAGACACCCTTGTACGGGGTGGCAAGACGACCCTGCTTGATCTGGATGCCAGGTGAGCAGGGTGCAGAACAGAGTAAGCAACGCACCATCTCATCCTGGTTCTGCACCAATAGCTTGATTCGCTCGATGGGTGCAGCTGACGTCTTGGCGACGGCCTAGAAAACAGAGAGTGAGCACGAGAGCGGGCGAAAAAAAAAAAAGGTGGCTTTGTGCGTACAGCTGAGACACCACCCATGAGGAAGTCGACTGGGAAGTGTGAGTGAGTACGAGGTGGAGGACGAGGACGACGAGAGACATACTGGCGAAATCCTGAGGAGACTTGACCTTTTTTACGTCTGACATTTTTGCAAGCTGAGTGGGGATGGAAGGTGATGGAGAATGAGAGAGACGACCAGAAAAGTTCGCGTTTTTGACAGCGCCGGGTATTTCCGGAGCGATGATATTCCCACGCTCTTGACCGATGCGCCGCTTCGATCCGCCAATAGGAAACAGGAACGTCGCCACGCTTCCACCCGTGCCCGATCCGACGGTCGCATGTAGTCCACCAATTAGCCGACTGTATTATTATGTATCTGTACCGCTACTATCCACACATATGTTCCCCTTCCTATTGCCAAACATTAGGGCGCGGTAATCCACCAGCATAATTATAAGTCCCATTGTATTGCTCAAATCCTCCACGCTGGTTGTCCTTCCCGGATGGTGCCCCGACCGGCGAAACATATCCCCCTGCTCCTCCTCCTTGTGCTACATACGCCGTCTGGAGGAGACGCAATGGAGGCAGCTGTGCAGGGTATGTTGTTTGGGAAAGCTGCCCTGCAGTCCCACTTGCTGGGGAGATAGGTGGAAGTGCACCGGCAACTGACTGCGCGTCGGTAATCAGGCCATCCACTCGCGACTTCTTCCAGATTTGTTCAGTGGGCGACGGCGCGCTCGAGGGTGCCTTCCGCTTCTCCGTCAAGGGTCGTGGAGGCTGTGCTTGTGACTGCGAAGAGGATTGTGCCCTCGGTTGTTCGTCCTCAGAGTCTGCGGTAAGATCGATTACGTCTTCCCGGTGCATCGGAGGTAGATGAACTGCCTTGGGAACTGAGCTCGACCCAATACTGTAGGAAACCGACAGCTCGCGTTTCACCTGCCCTTCGTCTTCGTCGTCGTCTGAATCTAGAACGAGTATCTCAACTTGTTTCTTCACCAGAGCCTTTGCTTCTGTTTCTTCATCTACAGATCCAGGCGACGACTCTCGGGGTGGTGAGGACCTTTGCGATGCGACCACAGGATGGGTTGCCCGCCACCCTGGAGAAGCAAACTTGTCATCAATTGTATGCCACTCGCCATCGTTCTCGACCACCACATCGTCTACGTCTTCTGATGTCTCCTTCAGGATTTGGTCAAAGTACCTAATAAAACGGGAAGAAAAAGGCGGACTTCAAAAGGCGTTGTTATCGAGCGACATAGACGCATACCCATCAATGATTAGATCATCAGGATTGAGAACCTTCTCGCACACCGGACAAAGCCAAGTAGTCGTTTGTTCCATACAGGAAAACCATGACGTCGCATCAAAGCACTGTGGGTGAACACACAGCGTCGATCTACACGGGGTCTGAACGCGCACAAAGCTTAGCTGTGGAAAGATAGGTTAGTATCCCGCACAATTCTCATTACCTTAACATACCGGGCATTTCAGAGACATTTTCTGTGGTCCTGCAACTATTTCATCGTCATCGTTCGACGGCCTGAACACTGTTACGAGACATGAGCCTGGCTAAAGAAATGAACAGATAAAGGGCCTACTTTGTCCTAGGACGTCTTGGCTGCTGCGGTATTTGCCCTTTTTCAACCTGTCCACTAGTTGCTCAACTGTAGTCACTTCGACAAGGAATACTGTCATGTGAAATTTCTTTCCGTATATCAGAAAGCGATCTTGTCTGCTGCAAAATTGCTCACTTTTGGCTGAACGGGTTGCTGGCTATTCACGTATACCATTTCAACGCGGTTCTGGCCATTCGTTCGAACCATTCTACCAAGGTCCGCCGGCGGGGCAGTGCCTGGCTTCTTCTTGAGTCCCTTCAAGTTGGCCTGAAGTGCTGTACCATTCACTCGCACTTCGCACGTTGGTGGGAATTCGATGGGACAAGGGCCACCAGGTGGCCTGAAAACCGTTGGGTTGGGACTATAAAAAGTAGAAGTAGTGCAATACAACCGAAGCTGATATTTGGGGCTGTATATTGATGAGCGCACGGTGTTTCAAGCAAACTTATCAACTCGCCTAGTAGAATTAAGCCTCGTAGTCTGTTCGCTGTTGAGAGTGAAAGTGAGGCTTTGTTGTTTTCGATCAGTCGAGCTTGTAGACTCTGTTTTGTGATCAATGACCTGAGAGTCGCGGTAAGTGTGTGCCGAACCTGGACACTCCACGATTCCAGACACCGACTGATCGATGCGGAAGAAAGGGGACGGTTTGAAGCGCATAGCTGTAAACCGCTCAGTACAAGTGGCCCAAAGACTGTATCATATCTTACCAGGTTTAGCGACACCCGGAGCAGCCGCAGCGCTTACTGGTGGGGGTGGCGCTCGTGGCAGCGCGTAGGGATCGAAACGTCCAGTCGAGGTCGCAGTAAATGCCGGGGTAGTGACATATGCGGGAGTCATCGTCTGAACGGGCTGGACCGCCGAGCTTGTCGACCGAATCTGATGAATATACCTGTAGAGTGGCCCATCAACAACATGCCCACGACTCGGAGAACAGGATTTGCGGTATGCAGCCGTCAAAATGACGATGGCACACGCCCGCCGGTGGCATACTGGCTTGGGACGACAAAAGTACACTTGACTCACACTCCGGAAGTACGGACCTGGTAGACGATGGCTTGAGCTTTCGTCCATTTCTCTACGTTATTAGTCTGCCTCCAGTTGTCCATTTGGTGGACGATTCTGTCAATCAGCTCTTGCTTCTTTCCAGACTTGGAAAAGGCGGTGTGACACTGGTCATTGAAGCCGGTCAAGATTTGTTTGAGTTTATCGACGGTATTGTGCTTGACCGTATGGCGCAAATTCTAAGAGGAATTAATAAATGACGCAAAGACCACGATGACTGCCACATACTTCAAAGTCATTCCAGTGGTTGTTTGCCTCCATGAGGTTTGGAGATGACCGTGAACGACGAGGGGCGAACACGACCTTGTGACAAGAGCGGATGGCGAAGGGAGGGGCTCTGACAGGCCTTTACTACTGTGGCCGAAGCTAGGCGTAATACACAAGCGTAAACAGAGTCCAACGCCGGATGCGGGTCACGTGTAGATAATCTTACCTTCACAGTGATTGTCAGGATGTCCGACGATGAATATGACAAGCTCTCAAAGGAAGAAAAGGAAGCAAAGGACAAGGCTGATAGGGAGCGCGAAGTGGCAGAACAGGCTGGTAGGACGAGCTTTAACGGATCCATTTTCTGATCACCCACTGCGACTTAGCTCTTCCATTCACCTGGAGGCAGGAACTAGGCGAAGTAGACATCGTCGTTCCTGTTCCAAAGGGAACGCGCGCTAGGGACCTTTCAGTCGTCATTGCAAAGAAGAAGCTCAGCCTTGGGATCAAAGGGAAAGACAAGATCCTGGACGGTGAGCTCTGCAAGGAGATAAAGGTCGAGGATAGCACTTGGACATTGGGTAAGAGAGATGTTATATCACTTCGCCTGCATATCTTACCGCCGCCATAGAGGATCAGAAGTCCGTCGTGATCCACCTCGAGAAACTCAACCAACAGCAATGGTGGGAGAACATTCTGACCCATCACCCCAAGATCGACACCCGAAAGATCCAGCCGGAGAACAGCAAGTTGAGCGATCTTGATGGTGAGACAAGGTGTGTATTATGAATATGCATGTCTTCTCCAAATCTTACGTTCGTTCAGGGGAATGGTCGAGAAGATGATGGTATGCTTTCATCCCCAGTTGATGTTCGATCTAATGCTCGTGTCGTCAAGTTTGACAACCAACAGAAGGTATTCTCACTTTCATCGTTCTTTAACACAGACTCAACCGGTTTCTTGCAGCAAATGGGCAAGCCCACCTCAGACGAGTTAAAGAAGATGGAGGTATGAAGTTCCGCCCTCGTCTATAGTGACCAGCTTCTTTTCAATCTCGCTTTCCTAGGCACTGAAGAAATTCCAAGATGCTCATCCGGAGCTCGACTTCTCGAACGCAAAGATTTCATGATTGGTTTGTAGCTTATGGAAAGGGGTAATCCTCCACATGCGTGGAGGACTTTGTGTACGCGTATCCACAACTCACAGTCTAGGGTACTCGAATGCAAAACGATGCTTAAGTCTACTCTGCTGCGCTCGTCCATATCCACACCCGCCCTTTAGCTCCCAGCGCCATGAGTGACAACCCTTGACAACAGAGTGCTGCGGCCTGCAGCTTGTCCTCGACTCCCGGGATGATGATATCCTGCCCCCTCAGAGGCGGAGCCAGGGCTGGTCTCTGGGTGACTATCGGCGAAACGACTGGCTCTTCGTCGTCTCCTTCATCATCCAGATGCATTTGGCTCAAATCATTGATCCCATCTTCATTGTCTTTGTCAAGTGGAAAGGGGGGGCGTTGTCGCGGTTGAAAATCGGTTACATTGTAAAGTCGTATCCGATCAGGGAGCGTGACGGCGAACACGTAGTTATTCCTGAGCGTGTACGCGACCTGGAGATGACGCGTGTCTTGGCTTATAGGTGCAACTGATAATAATTTGAATGAAGCTTGTGGAGAGCAATACGTCAAACTTAGTAGCCCTGTTTGGAATAAAAATGCTTACAGCTTTCTTGATAGTCCTGCAAATAATAGTACTTCAATGTCCACAATTGAGAGCGACTCGATTCGTACCGATGCACAACCTCTCATTACCCTCGATGGCTTCGGTGGCTGGAAGAAACGATTGAAACCAAGCCAACTCCAGATCGCGATCGTTCCGTCCTCATAGTATACATTATCCTTCTTCCCGTTGCGGCGCATCAACGCCGGCACGCTGTGTGTCGCAAGGACATCGAGGCTCAACCTATGTAAGCTGTCGATACGCTGCCCTTCGTCTGATTGCAGTGTTAGTGTCTTACCAATTCACCGAAGTGATCCTCGCCTGATGAATACGCGTTGAGCTAAAGAGCGGCTTATCTTCGCGAGCCATCTCGTCGACGCTCATTCTTGGTAAGAACCATATTTTGACAGCCCGGTCGAGCTTGAAACAAAATTTAGACGGATAGATCACGGGTGGAGATAGACGTACTCCACAGGTCGCCAACAACGGATGGGTTGGGTGGAACGACTGAGCTGTGGTGAGCACAGGAAACTTGATGTTCTAATACCACCCACCGCATTTAGCACTGCAGCGTTGTGCCCGCCAGACGGCCCGCCGCACAAGACGACCACACAACGTCCGATCCCAACGCCTTCAGGCTCGGTCGATTGTAAACCGTGCGCAGCGCCACCGAGACTAGGCGCATGTGAAGGGGGCCAATGTGGGTTTCTGGGAGTTTTGCACGGCGTCATTGTCAGATCGTATATTCTCGCTGAAAAGTCCCTCGAACATGTGCACACTAGATATGGAAAAGAAGGATGAACCGCGATCGCAGTGATTTCCTGGGTAGAGTGGTCAAAGAACGCAGACAGCGTCGCAAACCTACTGCGCGTCTTACCCCGCCGTGGCCCCTGAGTTGCCCGACAACACTCTTTTCCTTCGGGTTGAGCACGTAGAGCATACGCCCTCGCGAACAGACTATCCAAGGGTCGAAGGGCGGTTCGTTTGATAATGCCCATGCAACCGCACGAAACGGATCCTGGAAGGCGGAGTGTCAGCCGAGAAGCGACTGCAAACGATCACCGAATACAACTTGACTGCCGTCCTGTGCCACCTTCACGCAGAATCCATTGCTTGCGCGGCTCAGCGAAACAACGGCAACGGCGTCAGAACCACCAACAACGACCGTTCCTGACCAATGGTCTATCATCCTCTTCCAGTCCCCCTGCAGCTCAGGCTTATCCCTATCGCCCTCCCAGAGTGTGCGTAGAGATAATGCATCCCAAGGGAAATGAGCAAACGAGTGGGCCGAGCCTAGGAATTCAAGCTATTCTAGTTTAGTCGGACGTTACTGCAGACAATCCTGGGATATACAAACGTCGAAAGTCTTACTGAGCGTGAACGATGGCTCAGCGATGGACATTGGCAGTGAGTCGGTACGATCGGAACCGAAAAAGGAAAGAGCGCGTTTTACGAGTCGGAACTTTCTTCATCAACTCACATGGCCACCGAACCACCATCGGAATCCGTTCAGGACGCATACGAGCCAAAAGCACCTCTGTCTTGCGCAACCACCACCGGTCTTCAGGCAGGTGCAGTCGGGGCATTCGTTAGTGCTGTGCAGAATGCGCTGGCCTCGCACTCGGCTGGTGCCGCAGGTTTCCTGACCCGCACTGGAGGCACTATTGGAACGTTCGGTCAGTTGTCTCAGCCGTTCCTGTTTTTATTTTTTGTAGACCATGCTTGAACAGCCGCAATGGGCGCTGCCTTCGCGTTGACTGAGGCCGTGGTTGCGAACCAGCGAGAGACAGACGATGCACTCAACGGGCTTGCTGGTGGATGTGCAGCCGGGTTCTTAGCAGGCATTCGAAGTACGTTCCAACATGCATACTACCATTCTTGCCTTCATGCTCACCCATCTCCTCTCATAGCACGCTCCCTTCCTATAGCTGTCGGCTCCTGTGCGGTGGTTGGTGGTGCTATGGCTACGTTCGACTATGCTGGACAAATAGTAGGGGACACAGAAGAGAGGAAGGAAGAGAAGCGGAAGATGTTTTTCAAGACTCGACCAATATTTCACAAACCTGGTCTTGATCCATCTCCATCCTCGATAGAGTGAGGGGGATGTACGTCACAAAACCCAGCACTCCGAATAGATTGCTACGTTTGTCTGACATGATCCATCTACATTGTCAGTCGGGTTGCTTAATTAATGTCAAGACAGTTGCCAAAAGTACGAAATAATGCAACAGGTGGGCAATCCCGGCATAGTGGCCAAACTCGATCTAGTCCCCAGCTTACTCGTTCATCATCTCCTCGATACGGGTATACACCTCCTGCTGGTGGGCAGCATAATACTCGGGCCATGATGTGGACGACCTACACGGGCGCTGTGTCGCGACCGGTTAGCTGAAAAGTCCAGAGTACAATAGCGTACATACATGTTTCTCCAATTCCTGCCACACACGCTCATCGTTATCATCCTCACCTCCACCCGAGGCAAAGAACTTTGTGATAACCTCGAAATCTTGGCGCTCCAAGTTCTCTTGAGATGCTTCTCTTGGATGCATGGATACATCACCGTTCGTCTCGCCAGAGCCCAAGTTGCCCTTGGAAGATGTGCCTTCATTTATGAACCCTTGAGGTAAATTCTGCGTTGTGGCTTCGGAGTCACGTTTACGCTTCGCAATGTTGGCCCGCTTCCGGACGTCTTCAACTGCACCCTTGAGTTTCTGTTCAACGTGAGTTGCCCAAGACGCGGCAGTGTGATGAGGCATCTAGTCCGAGAATGTGAATTAAATATGCCTTGATATACCACGGGCTACAATTACCTTCGTGTATAATTTGCATACCAATCCATTGTTGGTTATCGTAGGGTCGCGATTCAGGTGATGCTTCGCAAGAGAGAGGAGATATTCATCTTCCGCCCGAGTAAAGATGTATCTCCCATTCCTCATCTCTTGGCGGGCTGATGCAGGAGGTGGTGTCGGGGAGCTTGATTCTGTTGAGACCGACCTGGCTTCGACGGTAGGTTTAGACGGAGTGGACATCAGCTTTTTCTTTGAATTGTTGTGCGTCAAAGGCTTTGAGGGAGTCCCCCTAGACCTCTTAACCTCGCTGGTAGCCGGAGAAGACTTAGGCTTTGCTCGGTTGATCTGTGGAGAAAATGTTTCCGAAATTTCGGTCTTCACAGAAGAAACACTCGGACGGCCACGTTTTACAGGCTTAACTTTGGGAACGGAGTCCAGGATATAGTCCGTTTCATCAAGTAGAGCACCCTCCTCGACGCAGTCCGCCACAAAGGCAGCCAAGATGGGAGACTTTCCAAGAGCAGTAGCTTCGCTTAGAAGGCCTTGAAAGGTATCCGAACGAGGAGATAGGATCAAGTAATCAGAGTCTGCAATATTGTTGACGATTTTCCCTTTATTTTTCTATTGAAACGAAACCGTCAGCATCGAGCTGTCAAAGAAAAACGTCATGCACACAAACCTTGATGTTTGCGACTACCGCGTGTCGACCATGAAGATCCACCTGTACAAAGAACCGAAGTGGTTGCCCAGACTCGCACAAAAAGATCTCTCCGCGCTTTTTATGGGCGACTATGTTAAGCGGTCGTTCAGGTGGGGAATTAGGAGTGTTTGACGGATACGAGCCTTCGGAAACGGCGATAGATTCATCAACTTCGGAATACTCGGAGGAGTAAGGTGAGGTTGCTCTCTCTTTGCCTTTACGCGGCCGCTTCGCTGGGTTAGCGGGCTTAACGGTAGAAGGACGCTTGCGGGATGTTGATGTCGACATCTCGTCCGAGGGACGTCGAGTAGATTTGACGCGAGATTTTCTTGCCGCGGAGAGACCCTCGGACGCTTTTCTGCCAGAGCCATGCTTCCAGGAAGAGGAAGTAGCGTCGCTGAGGTAGTCCTGAGAGCTGGGCATAGATATATCGACTCCCGGAAGCTCAAACATCCTGGTTGGCTGAAAGGCAGAGGCTGAAGGTGTAGGTGTAGCCGGTGGTTGTACGGGGAATGTAGAGGCATTGAAATTGGTTGGTGGCTGCGAAAATTGCGAAGGTAGTAAATGGTTTTGGCCAAACCAACTAGACTGATCCATGTGACGGACGACCTCCATTATAGTCATTATTGTAGCAAAACTCGGATTCTGGAGGTTTGCGCCACTAATTACATCCATATTGGGTGCCGACTGCGTCATCGGGGGCTGAGAAGAAGGTAATGGAGAATGAGGTAGGCTGGGAACGTGGGTTATCTGCGGTTGGGAAGATGGAAAGCCAGCGGGTGGAAATGGTTGAGTTGGCATCATTTGTGATTGTGGAGGAAATGGCGTGAACGCGTGTGTATTCTGAGACTGGGGGGGTTGCACGGACATGGTTGACTGCAAGTAGGGTAACGGTTGTGTAGCGGGTGGGAGTGGAGGACTTTGCTGTGGACGTATGTCGTTGTGCGGTTTCATCGGTATCCTCATTTGATCTGAAGAGGTTGAATTAACTACGGCTGGTTGTGCTATTGGAAGTCCTGGTGGCAACTGTTCCTTGACAATAGGTGCAGATGGACTGGGCCTGGATGCCAATCGGGTGACGTCCAAGGGTTGGGCAGTGATCTCAGACCGTTGAGACGTGGGGTCCACTGGAGTCACTCTTGGCGTCGGCAGCGGACTTCTTGTAACGTGGATCAGTAGGGGATGTTGTGAAAAAATGCAATGACTGACTTTGTCACGAGTGCCTCTACTTCTTCGAGCTCATCCTCGTCTACTACAACACCGTCAATAGTGACGGGCTTCCCGTCGTCCACCGTCATGGCGCCTCCCCAATTATCGGCCTGGAGCAAAGGTCTACCGGAGTTTGCGGAAGCCTGGACCCAAGTGTGCTCAAGCACCACTTTGCTGTCATCATGGCCCCACGTGCGGATGAGGCGTTTGCCACTTTCTGTTGCAGAGTCGACTAGGATTATCGTAGCCTCCTTTGCATTGCTGACGACGAGTGCACCAGAACCCTAGACAAAGAGGATGAGACCGGAGGAACGAGCAATTTATGACGAGCTTCGCTTACCTTCAAAGTTCTCACTAGTTTCGGTCGACCCTCGAGCTCAACAGCCTGCAAATTTATTTTCAATGGCTTGCCCTCTCCATTGACGAGAATGTTCTGCTGGTAATAATTGCTGGGCTGTGATGAGGAGGGTCCCGAGAGTTCCATGTTGGGTTCGGTCGCATTACGAGGTGGCTAAGATCGACCGCATCTTCCTTTCGCACGTGACTTGGTCTTACGTCGGTCCTTCGGTCGTTGCCGAACCCACAACACTCGTAGTAAGTACTACTAGAGTAGTGCTAGTACTCGCCGATCGCATACACACACATTCATTGTTCATACATTTTATTGCATGGACACTATCATGACATAAAATGGAGACGAAAGTGCAACATGATAATGACACGGGAGGAGTACAATCGGTCTTCACCGGTAACTTTGAGAATGGTTGAGTAAACGAGCCGGAGAAACCACACGTGGATGTGGACACACCTCTTCTGCCTGCGAGCACGGGCACCAGGACCACCAAACTTCTTTGGCTCCATCCGTCTGGGGTCCGCGATCAGCAACGTACGGTCGTACGCAACCAGCTTTTTCTTCAGTTCCATGGCGCTGTAGGCATCGATGTATTTGGAGTAGTATGCAACAACGGCTTTGGCGATAGCCTGACGGATGGCATACACCTGCGAGGTATGTCCTCCGCCCTTGACGCGCACTCGGATGTCGAGAGGTGCAAAGGAGTCTTCTCCTGTGACGAGAACTGCCTCGTAGATCTTGAAGCGGAGTATTTCGGGTTGGACAAGGTTGATGGGAGATCCGTTGATACGGATGAGGCCACGGCCCTCCTTTGCATACGCTACCGCAGTAGCAGTCTACAGAATACGCGAGGTAAGTACAACTGCCACATCGTGGCTTCCATAAGTGCGGACCTTCTTTTTACCGAAAGTTTGAACGGCCTTTGGTGTTGACATTTTATTGGTGAGAGAGGCGATCTGTAACGAGTGGGATCAGCTTCGTTCGATAGAGTCACCAAGCCGTCATCCAGGGAGCGCAAGTCGCATCCACCACATTTCGCTACGATTTCGACCAAAACATCGCTATGCTGGCATGCTCGACTCCAAGGAATGGACAGAGGACGAGCGAGAGGACGATTCACTTACCCACTCTGAGTTCGAGTGTTGCTGGTCTTTGCTTGTGGTGATCACACACACTTGGACGACTTGTGGCGATGGTAGAGAGTTCCCACGATCCATCTATGGTAATTTTAGTGTGCGTTCTCTTTTCTACTCCAGTCACAGCGATGCTTTCCGCCTTTTCGCAAGGAGCTCGCCAAGCAAGTGGTACACCGGTCCTGAACAGCGCACGAACAGCGCGAGGCTTGCAGCTCATCCCGAGTCTAGCACGGACGTTCGCTTCAGCCGTACCAGCCCATGACCAGGAATGCAAAGGTCTTTTCGTTTGTCTCACTTGACCAATATACTCCTCCGCTAATGCTGCGCTAGCCATCGATATCCCAGCACCAGTTTACCTCACATTGTCATCCCTTCAGGGAAGGAAGGAAAGAGACAAAGCGGTCGCGCTTGACCCAGTCGTATTCAACCATCCCATCCGACACGACATACTGCACCTTTGTGCAGTGCACCATCTTGATTCTCTCCGCCAAGGGAGCGCCAACACCAAGACGCGAGGGGAGGTCCGAGGGTCTGGGAGGAAAATTCGGCCTCAGAAGGGCACCGGGAAAGCACGTCTGGGAGATGGGCAGAGTCCTATGCTTCGCGGAGGAGGCGTTGCCTTCGGCCCGAAGCCGCGCGATTTCAGTACGAAGCTCAACCGCAAGGTCATCGAGATGGGAATGAGGGTGGCACTGTCGACGAAGTTCAAAGAACAGCGACTGGGCGTCGTGCCGCGTCTGAAGTGGTATTGCCACAAGACGATCACGCTCAAGAATCGACTTGAAACGCTCGGATGGAGAACAGGAACGCTGTTAGTCTCTGGCCTACCTCAAGTGGATCCCGCCATCCGACGCGCCGGACGGAATTTACGAGGAATCGAGTTCAGACACGTCGACGAGTTGACCGTGTATGACATTGTCAAGTGGCGACGGGTGATATTGGATCTTCCTGCCGTCGCACTGCTAGAGTCGAAACTGGGCCATAAGCAGGTCGCACGGCCAGGTGAGCTCCCTGTAGAGGAGGAGGAGGCGGTTGGTTCTGCTAGCATTTGATGTATGGTAGTAGTAGTGTCATTACTTAAATCTCGATCACGTGCCGTGCACTACGCAACCACGTGATGGACGCGTCCTCCTTGCAATTTGCCTCGCGATCGAGTCACCGTGCCCAATTCTAACTGCCATGTCTCAACCTGAAGCTCAGCCATCACAAAATGAGGGGCGACAAGAAGATTATTCCCTCTCGGGTCCTCTCCTCGTCGCAAAACTAGAGGAAGCTGGGATACACGCTAACGATATCAAGAAACTCGCAGATGCCGGTCTTCACACCGTCGAAGCCGTCGCCTTCACGCCCAAGAAGAATCTCATTGTTATTAAAGGTATCTCAGACGCCAAGGCAGAGAAGATTCTCGCTGAGGGTAAGTACTGGCCTGCTTCAGCTTGATCGTTTCGTAATGTAGTACATTACGAAACTAGCCCAGAAAATCGTCCCACTCGGCTTCCAGAGTGCAACAGAGGTGCATGCCCGTCGTTCCGAACTGGTTCATATCACCACCGGCTCCAAACAGCTGGATGCTCTTCTGGGTGGTGTGTGAACAACTTCATTGGTATTGTCTAATCAGCCTTCTAATTTGCATACAGGTGGCATCGAGACTGGCGCGATAACGGAGTTATTTGGTGAATTCAGGACAGGAAAGTCCCAACTATGCCACACGCTCTCGGTGACGTGTCAGCTGCCTGTGAGCATGGGAGGTGGGGAGGGTAAATGCCTGTATATCGATACCGAGGGGACTTTCCGTCCTGCTCGTCTGCTCGCCGTCGCTGAGAGGTATGGCCTTAACGGAGAAGAGGTCTTGGACAACGTGGCGTATGCTCGCGCATATAACGCGGACCACCAGTTCAGTCTGCTCACTAGCGCTAGTGCCCTCATGGCAGAGTCAAGGTGCCATAGGAATTCAGCGTGCTTAATTCCCACTCCTGATGAAGAATTCCAGGTTCTGCCTTCTTATTGTCGATTCTTGCACTGCTCTCTACAGAACGGACTTTAGTGGTCGCGGAGAGCTTTCTGCACGCCAAAATCATCTCGGAAAGTTCCTCCGCACGCTTCAGCGGTTGGCTGATGAGGTTATTTTTCCGTTACGTTCGTGCGAAGCGTGGCTTATGTCCTTGGTCCAGTTCGGCATCGCTGTCCTCGTCACAAATCAGGTCATGTCAAATCCTGATGCATCTGCCGGACCATATGCTTCGAATGAGAAGAAACCCATTGGAGGCAACATTATGGCCCATGCTTCTACTACTCGGTCAGCGGCTATCTCTTCTTGTTCCTCGTTTCTCATTCTCTACCAGCCTGCAGCTCAAGAAGGCTCGCGGAAATACACGGACGTGTAAGATTTACGATTCGCCGTGTCTTCCTGAAATGGAGACTACGTTTGCTATCCTTTCCAGTGGGATAGGAGACCCCGAGGAAGAAAGCTGAGCATGTCGGGTCTTCAGGAAGATGGCATGATAGGTTGTGCATAGTCTCTGGGAGCTAATGATGTAAGATGAATCATAGAATTACATGGGATTCTATCTGTTGTAGGTTCAGTATGGGAGCTATGGCTGCCATACCGGTGGAACATTTTATGTAAAGCGTCTGGCTAAGAGTACATCCATTTAGTGTAGCATACATCCATGAAAAATGGGCCAGTTGAGTGGCAATGGTGACGTCCGGTGTGTTATTACACCAAGAGACGTGTCAGAACGTTGGCGCTGGTCTGCCTGATGGCCTCCCTAAGTTTATTAACATCCGAAGGACTGACATCGGCGATGTCAGCCAGGAGGTAAGCAATGTCGCCTTTTGAGTCAGAGAACTGCTTCTCGACGTTGTACGGGGAGAGGATATCGTTGACTTGTCTGAGAACACCGGGTTGATTGGTGTGGACGTAGCAGACGCGGATATTGCTGCCTTGATCGGCAGTAATGGCGCGCAAGTCGACCTCGGGGAAGTTGACTGCCCCAAAAGTAGAGCCGTAGTTGAGATAACGCGTCAGTGCCTGAGAGACCTCTTCCCCGATCATGCGCTGAGCCTCTTCTGTGGAACCACCGATGTGGGGGGTGAGGATCACGTTTCCGATGCTCCGAAGAGCGGTGGTCCATGGATTGATCTGGTCGTCGAAAGCTGCACCATTCGACCCTGGTTCGGCGGGAAACACGTCCAGGGCAGCACCGGCGAGGTGGCTGGACGTGAGAGCATCGATCAGGGCGGGAATATCAACTACACGACCCCGCGCGTTGTTGATAAGATAAGAACCTTGCTTCATTTGTTGGAGCTCCTGCTTGGAAATCATGTTGATGGTCTCGGGAAGCTCCGGAACGTGAAGGGTGACGAAATCGGCCTCTGCGAGCAGCGTAGCAAGGGTGTCGACTTGGCGGGCAGAGCCGAGAGGCATGATGTTGACGACATCGTAAAAGATGACGCGCATACCAAAGGCCTCAGCGAGTACGGAGAGTTGTGCACCAATGTGACCGTATCCCACGATTCCCAGCGTCTTTCCACGAATTTCCCAGCATCCCTTGGACTGTTTGTTCCAGATGCCTGCGTGCATCTCATTGGAACGTTGCGCCCACTGTCGTGAGAGTGCGATAACCTCGGAGATGACTAGCTCCGCGACCGATCTGGAATTGGAGAAGGGGGAGTTGAAGACAGGTATGCCAGCCTTGGCCGCCGTGTCTAGGTCGACTTGATTGGTCCCGATGCAAAAGCATCCGATGACAAGGAGCTGAAGGTAAACGAAGAGGTGAGAAGGAGAACATGGCTGACAAAAACGACGGCATACCTTTGTCGCAGCCTTGATGATTTTCTCTGTGATGTGAGTCTTGCTACGTATGCCGATGGCGTGATAATGAGGGATTTTTTCTAGAAGCTCGGCTTCTGAGAAAGCGGTAGAGTAGTGATCGACGTGAAAGCCCTGAGACGTAAAGTAACTGACGGCCTCTTGGCTGATGTTTTCGAGGATGAGGAGCTTCAGGTCCTCGTTGTCGGCAGGGTGGAGGACTTTTGGCTGTCTGACCGCGTTGAGGACCTTGAAAGAGTCGCGACGACGAAGTCTGCTGTCGGGAAGAGGGGAGGTGGACGCGGCGACGACGCGAGGGGAGACTGAGGGGATCGCGATCGGCTGTGAGAACATGCTGGGAGAGTGCTGGAAATAGCGACGGTCCATAGCGACAGCTTTTTATTCACGAGGTCCGAGTCACCAGACTACGAGTCACCGTGATCACTTCTTTGTCCAAATTGATCGCTAATCTGATCAGTATCATGCGCCTCTTCCTTCTCGACCACGGCGCCGGAAACGTCCAGAGCCTGGCAAACTCGCTCACAAAGCTAGGCTACACAGATTACAAATGGATCAGAAATGCGGATGACTTTGCCGAGCTGCATGCCATCCCAGATACTGTAGGAAATCGACATCTCATGCCCTTCTGATGGCCCTGATGTGATCTCATTATGTCTCATACTAGGCCCTCATATTTCCTGGGCAGGGCGCCTTTCACACTGCTATCCAGTCCCTGCACGATCATGGTCTGTTTGAGCCCCTTCAGAAGTATCTCGAATCCGGGAAACCGTACTTTGGCATATGCATCGGCATGCAGGTACTCTTTCAATCTTCCGCCGAATCCCCTGGCATCCAGGGACTAGGCACGATACCGTGCCCAGTCATCCGTTTTGACGACACAGATAAGGCGGTCCCCCACATGGGTTGGAATTCAGCGGACTGTCTCGACTCCTCCGATCCCACAACTCTCGAGGGCGTCTCGTCCACCTCACACTATTATTTCGTTCACTCGTACTGTGCCAAATACGACCCCTCCACTCTTGCTGCCGAATGGGCCCACTCCACCACTCAATATGGCCAAGAGGTCTTCATATCCACCGTCCGAAACCGAAACATATTTGCTACCCAATTCCACCCCGAAAAGTCGGGCCCAGCGGGCCTTTGCATCTTAAAGGAATGGATAGAACAGACCCGCAAGGGACGTTCGCCCACTCTTCCATCTCCCTTCCGCGTACCGCGTCCCCCAAAGTCGAAGGATGGATTCACAAAGCGTATCATCGCATGCATGGACGTCCGTGCGAACGACGATGGCGATCTTGTCGTCACGAAAGGCGATCAATATGATGTCCGCGAGAAAGCGCCACCATCGGATCCCACCACGGTCAGGACGGCTGGTGCGGTCCGCAATCTTGGGAAGCCAGTCGCGCTCGCGGAAAAATATTACACATCCGGGGCGGACGAACTTTGCCTTCTCAACATCACCTCATTCCGCCACTCTCCTCTCTACGACCAGCCGATGCTTGCTGTCGTTCGCGTTGCCGCCGAGAAAATCTTTGTTCCTCTCACGATCGGAGGTGGGATCAAAGATACCGTCGATCCTGATGGTACCAAACGCTCCGCTGTCGAGGTCGCTGGGACATACTTCCGCGCTGGCGCAGACAAAGTCAGCATAGGCTCCGATGCCGTCTACGCGGTCGAGAGGCTGCGCGCAGCGAAAAACGTAGCTGACGGCACTAGCGCGATCGAGACCATATCGAGGGTGTATGGCAGTCAAGCTGTCGTGGTCTCGATTGATCCAAAGCGAGTGTATGTGGATCCTGCGACATACGACGGGCCTTATAGAGGCGAGCTCGTCTACGGGCGGGAGGATCGCCCTGATCAGCGTGATAAAGCTTGGTGGTATCAGTGCACCGTCTCCGGGGGGCGAGAAACACGTTCCGTGTCGGCCGTGGAGTTAGCTCGAGGCGCACAAAAGCTCGGAGCAGGAGAGATATTGCTCAACAGCATCGACCGGGACGGAACAGGTCTCGGTTTTGACTACGATCTGATTCGGATGGTGAAAAATACGGTATCGATTCCAGTGGTAGCCAGCAGCGGAGCAGGAGCCAAAGAGCACTTTGTAGACGTATTCAAGGAAACCAATGTAGAGTCCGCTCTGGCTGCCGGGATATTCCACAGGGAAGAGGTGAGGATAGAAGACGTGAAAAAGATTTTAGACGAGACCGGATTCAACAGCAGAGTCGTGTAGATTTAGCTCAAAAAGTTCGCTCAGCAAGAATACGAGTGCGTTACAATATTAGATCAACATCGCAATGTATAGACCTACATACAACCTCAAAGGGGGTGGGGGGTGGGTATATGTAGATAATAGAACACTAGGACGAATACAGGAAGCATGGAAGTGAGGGAAGGAAACGGGGACGAGTCTCAAAATGATGATAAGGAGAAGGTGGTGGCATGACATTGCCAGCTGACTGTTGTGCAATAAGTAGGAAAAGAAAACACGTGTTGGGGAAAATGAGATTTAATCTTGGAGGAGAACCTGCAAGCTATGGCAGGGAAGAAATGAAAGAACAGAAAAGAACAAGTGCACAAAACCAAAGATGGTATACTCTGAAGCGAGAGGTGCCTATCTCGGCCCCCTGACGGCATCTTTCACTTTCTTCAACAAGCTCGTCTTGCGGCCAAGGGCGGCGCCAGTCCCGGGGGATCTAGGTGCGCCATCATATTCTGCGTATCTGTCTTCTCCGGACATTGTGCGGACTGCCACAGGCGCAGTGGGGGTCGCTGGGAGCTGCTTCTCCCTTCGTGGATCATCAATGTACACGTAAGATTCAAAGTTGTCTATCACCGGAGACGTGTTCTCCTTCATGTTGCCGCGGCGATCCGTACTAACACCGTTACCTCCAGCAAAGCGACCAAGGAAGGAGTTCTGCGGACGATGGGTGGGCCGATACTGGTCACCTAATGGTGGTGACGGTGGTTGCTCGGTGGGATCATAACCGACGGGAACGTTCGGAGAATCCCGCATCTTCCTGATGCGTTGCATGAGGGACTTGGTGCGTTTCGGGACTCCCGAGGGTGATCCAGGGCCGGTTTCTACGTCAGAATGATGGAGGGGATCGTGTGCATCCGGGACCAAGATTGGCTGTGGAGGAGGCAAAGCGCCACGTCGGAAACGACGATTTTCGCTACGATCCTTGTCCCGTGCCTGATGCTGCTTGTCATCGTCGAGATATTCTCTGTAGACCTCTCGAAGGTCACGGCCGTCCTTTGAACGCTTCCCCATGGAGTGTTGGGGCGTGGCATGTCGAGAGGCGTGTCCCTCCCTGCCGGCATAAATAGAGTTGGACGGGGTGTCCCCGTCACGTCGAGTGCCTCCGCCAGCAAAGAATTCTTCGAAGGGTTCGGGCTCATGGATCCCCCAAGCCTCTGCGATAGCATCTACCTTCTTCTTTGGGGCTTCATATGCGGGAGAAAATGCCCCTCTGTAGACGTCTGGAGAAGGGTAGGGGGAGTCGCTTGGGGCAAGGGCGTCTCCGCCTGGAGGGCTGCTCCAGGCGAGCATGGGTGCCTTGGCACGATGGCGGTTGCGAGAAGGTGCACAGGCATCGAAGGGACCGTCGTGGTGGAACACTGGATGGATGCAAACAATGATGAGGGGGAGGAGAGGGGGTGATAAAAGGAACGTACTAGGCCCTACACCACTGAAATCGAGTCTGTCTATGACGTCTGCGTGGGCAGATTTCTTGCCACGAGGCTTGACCTTGGCTTTTTCCAAGGCATTAGCGGCGTGGAGGACGGAATCCTGAGACATCGATCGGCGGCCGTGGGCGCGGGGAGCTCCAGTTGGCTGGTTACTGATGGATGAGCAGAGAGTGAGATTTTAAGCCGGCGGGGAGAAGAAGGAGACAGACCTGACGACAGTTTGACTGCGACCAGTCCTGGAGCGGGAGGGCTGTTCTGATGATTTGAGCTGTACGGTGTCCCTGACGGCTTCAACGATGTTGTCGCGAGCTGGAAGCTGCTTATTTGTTGAGGCCATCTTTGGACGCTGGGGGAATTTCGGGGGCGGTTCGGGCGGCAATCGAGGTACGGGCTTGGAGTGATGTACCGGATCCGAGAACGGGTCCGAATATGACCTGTGACGGGACCTGTGGCGGGCGAGCTGAGGATTCTGAATCTGAGGATGGTGGTGCTGCTGGAGGGGCTTTGATGTTGATGGTAGTGGCTTATTCGCGGAACTACCACCACCAGGGGGAAACCTGCCAGTCATCGTGATCGTCGTTCCCACGCCAAGCCGTCAGTGCGGAAGGCGTCGGGGCAGTCAATGACGGCGGGACGGCGGGCGGGCGGACGTGGAGGACGAGGAGGGGAGAGATGACTGTGCGCAGTGACGCTGTAGAGGCGCTATTTATACGGACAACACCGACTTTGGAGCCACGCCTTCTTCTCTAAACCGCGATGGGCCTCGTACAGAGGCTCTGGTCCCGCAAGGAAATCGCTGACCGCATCCTCGCCGGCGAGTACCTCGTCGTGTACCGCGACATCCTCCTCCGTATACCCCACTCCTGGCTCGACGCTCACCCCGGCGGCGCACTCGCAATCCTTCACTTCGTCGGACGGGATGCCGCCGACGAAATTGACGCGTATCACTCAGAGGATACTATGCGTACCATCAAAAAGTATGCCGTCGGCACCGTCGACACCACTCCCCATACCTGGGACCCCCTCCTTCCCCCAATCATGTCCGGCTGGGTTCGCAAAATGTCCCCAGACGGCTCCCTCGCCTGGCATAGCGAGGCGCGTCCCATCGCGTCTCCTTCCAACTTGTCATCCGAGGTTCTTCTCGTACACAAAGACAGTCCTCTCCTCCAGGACACACACGGTCCTTCCATCTCTACCCTGCTCCCTCCCCCCTCCAGTTTGTCCCTCAAAGTGCAAGCCAGCCATTCTGCTGCCTACAAGGAGCTCCACAAGCGCATCATCGACGCCGGACTCTACCAGACCCGCTACCTCGCTGGATATGGTCCAGAAGTCGCCAGATACCTGCTCTTGGCAGCTTGCTCAGCCTACGCGTATACACACGGTTGGCTCATCGTCAGCGCTGTTTGCCTCGGTTTGCTCTGGCACCAACTCGTCTTCACCGTTCACGACCTCGGTCACATGGGCGTGACACACAACTGGACTATAGATCGTCTCATTGGCATCTTCCTTGCTGACTTTATTGGCGGCCTCAGCGTAGGCTGGTGGGTCGATGTGAGTATTTGTTCTGTTTCTCGGCTCTGTCGGTTGACATTCCCCACCCTTTCTCTAGAATCATAACGTGCATCATCGTAAGTCCTTCCTTCTCTTCTTTGCCTCGGCTCAATCTTGCGTCCTCAGTTGTCACCAACCACCCTTCCCAGTAAGTCCCGTCCCTCATGCTCGTTTTCCTCTCATTCATGCTCTCCCAGTGACCCAGATATCGAGCATCTACCGTTCCTGGCAATCTCAACGGCGTTCTTCAAGTCGTTGTGGTCTTCATACTACAAACGTACCATGCTCTTTGATCGTTTCTCGGCCTTCCTCGTCTCTTTCCAACACAAGCTCTTTTACGTCCTCCTCGCCCTTGGCAGGTTCAACCTTTACGCAAATGCTTATGGCTTCTTGTCCCGAAAGGCGTTTGACACCCGCAAAGCCAGGGGCGGAAGATGGTCATGGTGGCTAGAGGTTATTGGCGTCACCTTCTTTTGGTGTTGGTTTGGTGCGGTGCTCAAGGGCTGTGGGTCGTGGACCAACGCGTTCATCTACCTCATTGTCTCCCACGTAGTCACCAGCCCTCTCCATGTCCAGGTGCGTAGGGCCGCCCATGAGATTCTACTCCGCTCACTACAGCCATCCTTTGTAGATCGTACTTTCGCATTTCTCCATGTCCACGGCAGACCTGGGTCCTACGGAGTCGTTCCCCCATCGCCAGCTCAGAACGACAACCGACGTCATATGTCCTTCGTACCTTTCCTTTGTCCACGGTGGCCTTCACCTCCAGGTTACCCACCATCTCTTCCCTCGTCTTCCGCGTCACAACTTGCGTGAAGCAAGTGTACTGGTGAAACAATACGCCCAGGAACAGGGACTTGTCTACGCCGAATTTGGTTTCATTCAAGGCAACGGAGAAGTACTAAATGTTCTGAAGGCGGTCGCAGATCAAGCCCGCCTTATCGGTGTAGTCGCGGATTCAGAAATTCAGGAGGCGGTAGTGAAGAAGGCGGACTGACATTGGACTGACAGTTAGATTATAAATACTTGGTCGCATGTCGTGGCATATCTATCAGACACTACTGCGCCATAATATATCCTTAGATCGAGCGGCTTAGCATGCCGCAAGAAATGGTCAAAACATATTCATGATCGACACATTACTTGAGAGCAAAGAAACAATGCTCATGCTAGGACATATCCTCAATGTGACCAGCTGAAATGTGCTCGGATTTTGGGAGTGTACAGGGGAGTGTGACATGGAGGTGCATAGCATAAAGTAAACATTTTACTTCTTCTTGTTTGCCTCCTCTTCCTCCTTCTGCATGACAAAGGTGGTTGGAGTGCTGCCAAGTGACTGTGTGGAATTTGACGTACCTTTGCAGCCCGCATTTTGCGCTTACCCTCGTATCGGGAATTGGCTCGGGCCATGCGAAGGGTTCTGTACGCTTCGAACGACCGTTCATCGTCCGTGATCTTGCGGGGAGGCTCGTGAACATATGGATCAGGAATAGGATGAGCAGCCCGTGTCGTCTCAGCGTCAAGGTCGTCGCCCTGATGCCATCATCAGATGGTTGGATCCAAGCCCTACGGTATGAACGCTTACAGTAGAGTCACCCTTCTTCGGTTTGGAGGACTTTCTGGGAAAGACGATGAGCCGGGCCTTGTAGGCCTTGAGCCGTTCGACATTGAGAGCCTTGCCCTCCTCGCTCAAGTTTTTCCTCCGGTGGTCTACGACAATACCAACACCGCGTGCCTCTTTGCGGTTGATACCCGCCTCTTTGAGCTCCACCAAGGTGAATCCGCGGCCTTCACGGAGCTTGCGGTTGTAGCGGACAGTCTGGCCACGGACGGCGGGGCGGAGGAGTGTGAGGGGGCGGACACCAAGCTTGGCGGCCTTGACTTTGCGAGCTGTGCGTCGGCGAACCTTGCGGGCGGGTTGATTGAACCAGCACTTCACGCGGCGCTGCCAGTCCTTGCGGAAGTGGTTACCGTGAAGAACTAGAACATGGCACCGAATCAGGCCGTGGCGGGGTACTCAGCAGTAGATCGACTACGAACCGTTGTTGTGTGCGAAACCCATCTTTTATCTGCGAACGAAAGGCAGTCAGTTCAGTCCGGACACATCCAACTCTGCCCAGCTCATCCATCTCGCATCGAGATCAACTCGCACGCGATTTTCAGTATATATATCGCGACGCGCAGAGATGGGTGATATGAACGAGAACTACTGGTAAACTCACCTTGACGCGGGTGTTCTTGACGCTGTTGACGGCGAGGATGACTGTTCTCTTGCCCGAGAGGCAGTGAGCGGAAAATGCCGTAAAATTAGTGCGGAGATTTAATTCCTGTGGCGATGACTGTCGCCCCTGTACGTAAATACTTTGCGATCTTCCACACGGTCTCTCCACACTTGGAGTTCGCCGCGGACTCGCCAAGGAGATCTCGGGGCAAGTGACCTCCCGGGCTAGGCACTTCGACGGTCGCAAAGGAGGTCCGATCCCACTCGATCCTTAAATTTAAACCATGTCGGTGTATCGATACCGCCTCATGTTGATGCGGCGCCGCCCTCAGGTTGACGACGCATCACGATTAATATATGACATTGTCGTTGTCAAGTTTGCTGCTGACATAATTGCAATGGCTAGTAGCAGACAGGCACGTTTTTCTTCCCCTCGTACTTACAGAATTCGACCTTTCATAGTCTTTTTTTCGAAGGTGAAACTGTTCAATTTTTTTTTGGTTTGCTTGCCAAGCTATCGTCCATCTTTTTGAGTATGCGTTCTTCTCTTATACCTGCGTTCTTCTCTCTTGCTTTATACCTTTCTGGAGCACTCTCATTCAGCGTGTCTGTCGGGTCGGCCCCAACCCAATGTGGTTCTCTAAATATCACCTGGACAGGTCAGCCAGCTTGCTCGAGTCTTCTGGCGAATCTCTGCTGATATGCGTGAATCGTAGGGGGTCAGGCACCCTTCAAAATCATGTTGACGCCCGTGAGTCGTCCATCTCAGATGCTGACGTTTCCCTCAATCCACATATTGCAAGGCTTTCAACGTCCCGATGACCGTGACTGTACCTTCATCAGCGTTTACTAACAATCAGGGTGTATACCAAGTCTCGCCCTTTCCGTTCTACAATCAAACCAAGTTCATAGTGACCATGTCCGACGCAACTGGTTTCGGAACTGGCGGGACATCCAATCTGTTTACTGTGGGACTCCCAGTCGGAAGTGCTTCCTGTGCAATCTACAATCCCTCTCTTGCATATACTTTCAGTCTTCCATCTTCGCTCCAACAATGCAGGTATATTATCTAAAAATTTCATCTTTTATATTCGGGGAACTCACATCACATTAGTTCTTACGATTTCACCCAGTATGACGGGGCCGCTCTACCCGTTACAGTTACAGTCAGTGCTGTCTGCTGTTTCAATCTTGGACTTGTTGCTAAGATTTACACTTCTAGGGACTCATTCCCAGCGGAGGATCGTTCAGTGTCCAGTCCCCTTCATCAGGGTCAAGTTTTTCATGGGTTGCCGACGTTGCAGCTGGAACCACGATGATTTTCACAATGACGGATGCACAAGGTCGTTCAGGCGGGTCTTCTGACACGATGATCGTCGCCAATTCCAATGTCAACAACTGTCTCAATTCGGCTTCACCGTCCTCTACCACAAGCCAGAGTCCTTCGTCGACTTCACCGGTTACTTCACCAGTTACTTCGCCCACGTCATCTCAAACATCCACCGGCGCTTCTACGGGCACCATTGTCGGGGCAGCAGTGGGAGCAGGTATTGGCGTTGCGGCCATCGCCTCACTTGCGGCTTGGTACCTAAGTCGTCGTCGCCGCAGAGGTTGGCAGGGCGGGCTTGCGTCGAAGCAGAAGTCAAATCGTCCGGTCTCGTTGGACATCGATCCTGGTACTGATAACGACGACTTCCATCACCCCCCAGTTCACCCGTATCCCTTCCATTCCGATTCCGCCAGTCGCCTGACTCCCCTCCTTTCACCCGGCTCATTCTCCAATCCAGGTTCTGGGTCAGGGTTTGGCACGCCGTACCACGATTCCTCATCCACAGATCCCTCGGTTCGCTCATCAGAACCATCCTATGGGCAGCTATCGCACTCTCCGTCGAATTCACATTCACAGGGCAGAGGCTTCGCAGCAATGGGTGACGTTGCTAATTTGTCCGTATCCGCGTCCATGTCATCGAGCGGTCGCCAGAAAGCTGCGATGGCCGGGGTGGCGAGTCATTATCCTCCCACTCGCTTCATCGTTCATACCGACGCTGAAGATGAAATTCCCGAAGTTATACCTGCGGTCGTCGAACTTCCCCCCCAATACACGGAGCGAACGCCTACGGCAATGCAGACAGAATCAAGGCCGATGTCGTCAGCGACGGCACTATCAGCTTCCAGTCTTGCCTATGCGTCTGGGCCAGGTGTAGATGACTTCCAACACTCCACTTCTCACCCTCCCCGGCAGTAGTACCTTCGATTGCGCTTCTGCAAAGTATACTGAACACTTTGTGCTCCCGCGACGTCGGTATGCACCACTTTGGTTCCAAGATGAATAATTGCTTTGGTGAAAGGACATACTGATTTGCTAGAATGTTCAAAGTACTTATTTATGTCTTGTGTCGAGCTCGGCGACCACTTTATTTTCGTTGGTTGAATTCCACAACCTTTACCTAGTTAATTAGCATTTATGTCCAGGGGGGACTCGAGCATGAAGTTTAGCAGTCATTGCATTCATAAACTGGTTTACATATTCCGGATGCGTCAAGGAACACAAATAGTAGGACACCGTCGTCGAGGGTTGGGAATGTGATCGCTACAATGGGCGGTTGATGAGTAATGCAACAACTGGGTACAACCTGGTACGACCCGTGAAGAGTGCAGAGTCGAAGCCCAGATAACAAAAAGTCGTTGAACGTTCTAGGTTGGTGCCTTCGACACGAGTGAGCGTCACGAATTCGGTTCCATGTCACCTTCCTCGAGATTTTGCTTGGAGAACGCATCAATCATGGCATCTTGATCTTTACGTCGTTTGTGTCTCTTGCGTCTGTCGTCCTTGATGACGCGCTCGATGCGCCTGCGCGACTTGGTATGGTTTCGGGGATCGACGAGGGCGATTCTACACCTGTAGCACGCAAGTTCGATGCTCGCGAGCAAACGGAGGGTGTCCGAGTTATTCAACGCCTACCGTGCGGGCATTCCGAGTTAGATGCACATGCACACACACACACACGACCGCGAACGCGTCGCGACGGAACAAAACGACGTACATTCAACGACCACGATACGACGCGAGCGCCTTCGACACAACCGATGACGACGAAATTGCCGCGCTTCTCTGCTTGCAGGTCCGACAACTGAACGCACGCGCTCGATAAGGCGACGGAACGAACGAGGCAAGAGAGAGAGGGAGATGGAGAGGAGGGCGAAAATGGGGGTGTCACGCACCTCGCCGAATGACACCATCACCTTGCCGGAGGACATGGAGCGGACCACTGGAGGTGTGGGCCCATTATGAGCACGATGCATGGGTGCGCATGCGGACATGGGCTCGTACCGACACGGGACGACTGGCCTGTCATCTCCTGAGAGACGAGGGCACGTCCGAGGTATGCCCAGGAGTCCCTTTCCGGTCTCCTGATGTGCACTTTAACTTGGACGTCTCGAAATTCGCGCGCGCTGGTGGGTATTGGTGCCGCTGAAGAGGCATGGGTGGAAACACGGGGGAAAAGAATCAGTGGAGGGATTTCTATAGAATCCGCGACGGTGGCGTACAAGGAGGAGGCACATAACTCGGTGTCGCATGACTCGGTGTACCCTCAGGTCCATCATCGAGCATACCTTCAGGGAAAGAAGAACTAGTGGCCACTATGGGATCTTCTTCCATTGCGTCCATCTGAAAACAAGCTGACGCGGGCTGTCTAAGGGGGGACAGCGAGCGGAGAAATGTATACTGGAGGAAAGTCTGGGCTCAGGTATCTTTGAGTGGCAGTACCAGGTGAGTTATGAGCGACTTCCATGTGCCAAGTGACATGACATCCATCGGTCACGTGATCCATATGAGATAGCTTGCAAGAAATGAAAGGCTCGTCCCGATCCACTTTCGATTGAATGATGGGAGCTGGATACAACGTACAAACGTATGATAATGAAAACGGTCTCCGAACGTCCATCGTTCGAGGGGAGGTAGGCGTGGCGATCTGCGGAGATAACAGCATCGACTCATCGGTCGACCGTAACACCTCAGGTTGCTAAAACACGAAACTCCGTCTCGATAGGGGGCACCCAAGACAATTCATCTCAGTTCGGAGCAAGGTAGCTACCTGCCACCAGGCAGAGATTGCGTGGTGTGAAGTGAACTTGGCTTATCGGCGTTCGCTTCGTCGGGAAAGTGGCGAGCAAGTCAGAACTGCAGCCGATGCGAACGAATCAACCAACGACCCCATGACGAGTTCTGATACGCACGTTTCATTGCCTTCCTCCTCCTCGGCACGAAGCCCTGAGCTTTCATCCATTCCGTTATCTCGTGGTTTCGCTTGACCACCAGCGCCTTTGACGTCCCAGCATCGCACCGTCCAATCTGCACCACCACTGACAAGCATCGAGGACTCTGCGCTGAACGCTAAAGAGTACACTGATGCGTTATGGCCTGTCATCTTTTTGATTCGTTTGCCAGACCCCAAATCCCAGAGATTGATAGCGAGGTCCTCCCCCGCGCTAGCGAGATATTTGCCATCTGGGCTAATTGCCAGTGTAGAGAGCGTTCCTTGATGCCCGATGAATACCCGCACGCATGCGCCGCGTTGGACGTCCCATAGACGGGCTGTCCAGTCACTCGATCCAGTCGCCAAATACATCGAGTTGGGGTGGAAGCGAACACACTGGGCGGATGGGTCAGCGAAGCGTAAAGGGTTGCCAGTCTACCTACATCAACGTCACTCAAGTGTCCTGCGTAGATTCTCAGACAAGACGTCCGATCCGTGGACCAAAGTCTCGCCGTTCGGTCCCGACTAGCGGTCGCGAAATAGATGCCCATGGGGCTCCACTGAACATCCCAGACCGGCTGTTGATGACCGCGGTACGCAACGATGTTCGTCATCGTGTCCAGCGACCAGAGCCTAGCTGTGGCGTCCGCCGAGGAGGACAACAGATATTTTGGAGGTACTGCAGAGCCACCGTGGGGATCGAAAGACAGAGAGTAGACTGGTCCACTGTGTCCAACCAGCTTCCGAGTCGTACTACCTTCTCTGTCTCGAAGTCTGGAGGTACTGGCTACGGGTGCAAATTTCAGAGATGCCAGGACCCAAGCAAATTTCAGGCGACTTACGATTCTTTGCCGTATCGGGTGTCTTGTCTTTCCGCGACCCTTTGAGGCTTTCGCCCTTCAAGCTCCATAAACGAATATAACTCTCCGAAAAGCCAGCCGCCATGAGCGTAATATCGGGGGAGAAAACGCAACATGGGGCACTGGTATCATCCGTCTTCATCAAGTTGTGAACTCGAGGGCTCGAGAACTTACCCTTCTCCCACGTCATGCAACGTGTACGCACAGATGCTTGGCAAAGAACGAGCTCGCGCAGCTGCGCCTTGGGCAGAACCAGGGTCGACGGAAGTGAGAGCAGACGGCTCAAACCGTATGCGCCTCCTTGCATCCCTCACCTTTTCTACTTCCCTTTGCACATCAATCGTTCTGAAGGCAGGCGGATGGGGAAGCATATCCGCTTCAGTCGGTGAAATGACACCTGGAACGGCTTGTGATCGAGCAAAATGTACGTCATACTGTGCGTTGGGATCTCGGTCCATCATCGCCTGCTCTCGAAGGACTCGTTCCGTCTCTGTACGTAGTTCTTCTGGAATTGGAGGAGGACCAAGCTTCAATTCCCCTTTCGAGGCGTTGAACGTATTCGGGTTTGGGATGGCAGAGGTGTTCGTAGCCTGAGCGCTTCTGGGAATGAGTGATGAAAGAAGCCCAGTGGACTCTTCCCATGCGTTTGGAGAGACGACAGTTGTGCTAGCAGCAGTGACTAGGAGGAGAGTGAGCATGAAAACGAAGGAGAGAAGAACTGATTACCGTCAAATCGCAAGTGATTATTCACGACACGCATGACGGTCGCTCTCCCTCTTTTGCCCATTTCACCAGAAAAGCCATCTCCTGCACCGAATGCCTCACCACCAACGCCCTCTGTCAACCACCCTACAAGAAGGCTGAAGCCTGAACGGGTTATTCTGATTATATACTTTTCGTTGAGAAACCGTTGTGCGAGGGGATCATTTTGAACATGTGAAGGCAAGAGGAGTGTGGAGAGGTGATGCAGGGTCGAGTTATGGCTGGGGGTGAGCGCGGGAGCGAAGGAAGAGTAAAACCGTATGGCTGAAGAGTTGCCTGTGTTTGAGAGTCTCGTATGTCTGCGATAGATAATCGACGCACCAGCTTCCTTGAAACCTTTTTGGATGAGATCGAGATAGAAGTGACAAAAGATTGGGTAGAGTATCGGACGAAACTCGGGCTTGAAAGATGGACGTGAGGGAGAGGGTAGTCGGAGAATGGGGAGGGGCATGCCTTGTACATATCCAAGGAGCCTTGGACCCACGCCTCGAGTTCCTTGAAGCCTTCTTGTTTATCAGTGGGGTCGACCGAAAGAATGTCCTCCGCGCCGACACCACCCAAGCTTGCGATAAGGTTCTGAATGTTGGGAGGATTGCCCATGGTGGTCAACTCCTGGAGGACATTGATGTTGTCCTTTAGGACGTTCTCCCCCGGGCGGGAAGGTTTCTGTGCAAATACTGCGAGAGACTTGATGAGTTCATCAGAGGAGACGGTCTTTTCGGATTCTTCTGTGGCATTAGCATCGAGAATGTCGCGAAGGGCAGACTCTGCGCTCTTGTGACCGCGGGCGTGGAGGTATTCGAGAATGAGGCGATCGATCGACGCCGATTCTGCAATGGTGGGCGAGACCGCACCAGACGACGATGACGCGGCTGGCGTAGCGGTGGACATTGTCTTGTACGTACGTTTGTCTTGGACGAGCACTTTATATTAGATTTCCTAATCTAGATTAGACTGACGGTTATTTACGTGTTGTTTGTCTCGGCCGTATTTATGGCCTCATCGCTCTCGTCCACAAGCTCCACATGGTAAGTTTGCTTGTCTTCCCGTCACGTTATTCTGCCATCATCCATGGTCAAACTCAAGAAAGGACCAACCATCCACGGCACCCTCCAGAATGTCATCATTGCAACCATCAACGACCCCAACTACTCCTTTTCCCTACCCAGGCTTGCCGACTGGGAATCCATCGTGGTGTCTAGTGCAGACGAGAAACAGCGAATGGAGTTCGTCGGTGACGCTGTCATGCACCTCTCTGTAGCGTTGTATCTCTATCGCCTCTTCCCCGACGCTACGCCTGGCTTGTACACCGTGAGTTCTGACCACGACACAGCCACACCCCCAGAGTCACCCCACATTCCAGATCATACGTTCAGCCGTAAATTCCAACGCAACATTTACTCATCTCATGGTAAAGGCAGGCGCATTCGAACTCCCATCCCAGTCCCATAGTACGAAAATCGCCGCAGATTCGTTCGAGGTCATCGTAGCAGCACTCTACCTCGAACGTGGCTTTGGCGACGTCTGCACGTGGGTCCAAGAGCAATACGGGCCGTTGATCGCAGCCGCCCGGAAATCGTATGATGAATTGTCAATTATTTCTTGAGCTGCCTGGTATCCGTATTGATTCAATTTGGCAGCCGCCCAACCACCAATCGCTACATCCCCTTCTTCAAACGGCACATGGGTGCCCCCGATCCTGCGAGCACCCCGTTGCTCAAGAAAATCAGAAAGTCGAGTGCGCGTAATTCCCCACGCAGCACACTGAGTAATGCACCGTTATATTTTATTGCTTTCCGCCCTCTCACGGCCAATGGACAGTGGCACAGCGTGTTATCAAACACATGAAGTCAAAGGGAAAGGTCAAGCTCTGCTTCCCAACTAGAGTGTCGAGACCTCCGTTCGCGACGCGCCTTCGCAATTCCGAGCTCCGCACTCCTGAGCCAGAGCTACCACCGCTGGTTATAGATCTCACCTCGGACAGCGAATCCGATGAAGCAGCGGCATCATCAAGTTCGCGGGTCCCCCAGGCCAGGATCAGGCCACATGACTTGTGCCAGATCTTGCACCCTCCAGTAAGTTTTTCTGTGCATTCGGCGGTGTAATCCACCTTCTGTCGTGTCCTCTGAACCACGCTTGTCGCGTTGTGTTTTTGTTTAGCCGGAACCCGACATCAGTCTTCAATCCGATCAAAGCTCCTACAAGTACACCGGTATTCATTGGCTACCAAAGGAAGGTTCCATAACATCAGAAACACTATCGCGGCCGTCTCCAGAGTCGATGTCATCCTCTTCCATCCCCACGCCACCCGACCACACAACATCCAACGTTCCGCAGGCCGACATCAGGCGGCCAGGTCTCACACTGCCACTCCAGTCGAATAATACATATATTACCTCCGGCACGCACGAAGACCCGATAGTAATCGAGGACAGTGAACCCGAAGATTGAGTACTGAGCTATCGTGTCCTATTGTTGCTTTCGTTGTTATTTCTACTACCACTTTATCAGAGTAATTTTTATGTATATGAAAATCGTCGCACGCCCACGGAGACGCTGGAAATGTAATTGTTTTCACAAGCGCATGATATCAACGCGAAGACCAAAAAAAATAGAAGGATACGAGCCACTTCAAAGGTATTCCTGGAATGTGCACTGAAACAGATCAATGACGAGATTATCGAGCAATGATCAAACCTTTGCAAACGTAAACTCCACGTATGTAGTTGCTAGTGTGGTGTGCCGTTGCCATAGCTATTGCGACAGGTCCACAGAATTATGTCTGGTGTTCTATTTATTAAAAATCATGAATGTGGGAAGGGTAACTTACGCCGACCTTGGTCCTGATTCGGGCGGTGCTACCGGGCAGGTATTGGCCGATTTTGATTAGATGTTTTTTTTTTTTCCCAGTCCGGACGACCGATCATGGTGCGCGTGCGGAGTCTAGTGTAAGAGGATCGTACTCGGCACCGGAATCGTTGACCACAATGTTTCAAAGCATGTTCTTCGTTCATTTGCTGAGTCAAATAGATATTGATGCGGAGGAGTCACAGTCGGCTGGAAGAGGTGTGAACAATAGGTACATCTCGAGAGGTAGTGGTGTTCACGGTCCAACTGAACGGCTTCCACCTCTTGTAGAAGGGATTGGCAGAGGGTGCGTCACGACAGACTCTACAAGACAGAGCGAGTCCAGGTCACGCCTGCGGAGAACTAGAGACGATCAAAGAAAGAAGGAGATGCTGATGCTGATGACCACGGCAACTTGGTTGTCAAAGACGTCAACTGCACCATAGGGATAACCAATGCGAACATGAAGGAGAGGTCGGGCGAGAGAAGAGGGTCGAGCTCTACAAAATCACCGCGGGTTCCTGCCATTTGGCCTTCGGTCCTTTGTGGCAGCCTTTGTCATTGCAGCCGCAATAGAAAACCCGCATTCGAGACGTTCACCAAGAGCTCTCGTCCAATCACCGACCTGGCGGATGTGTACGGAGATGTAAGGGTCTTCTGGGGCAGAGGTGATGGTGAACTTGGAAGCGATGTGACTCGGAGGGTGTGGGTAGAAGGGAATACGTACTGGAGACCACTGGAAGCGAGAGGTCTCAGGGACTTGGATAAAGAGCCACTGGCCAGTTGTATGCCTGAAGCTTATTTTTATAATGCGGACTCCTCCATTGTACCGCTTGGGTGAATGAGGCCAGTTCGAAAATTTGGTTCAAGTTGTTCCGAGTCTGCCAGTGCCTGCACGGTATTCGACATGCGCTCACCAGCATCAAAGGTGAGGGTGAGGCCGGCGGTCACGGTGTTGCCAGTGATGATATGATCGACTCTTATGAGCCTACCGAATCGGGAATGTGGGAATAAGTTGCCTATTCAATGACCATGTTGCAAAACATTGAACGAGTCGCGCGCGCGTTGGTCAACGTGGTTTCCGACGATGACACAGACACGCGCCCTCCCGCTCCTCGTCGACCTCCCCGCTCTCACCACCGCCGCACGCGTCCTCCACGACTACTTTCTCAAGGACGCCCAGTCCATTCCCGACCTCGGTGACCTCATACTCCCCCGTCCGTATTCCCCTCCTCCTGCGCGTCCCCCCGCTCACCCCCCTCCAGCCTCAGGCCCTCCTTCGTCAGCTGCCTACAGCGTGTTCCCCGACGACTATCGCGTCCCATTCCAGAAGCGCAGGCTCGTTGGTATTCCCGATGCCCTCTTCCAGTACTACAATAGTGCGTCTCCTTCCTCCCTCTGTCTCCCCGCTCATCCCTCTCCCAGCCACCAACGTCACCTCCCACATGGGCCTCCTCCCAGAGATAGAGCGCGTGTGGATTTCCATAGACCACAAGCTCTTTCTCTGGGACTACTTACACAGGTCCGTTCTTCTTATTCTTCTCCGCCTCCCCTTCCTCACCTCCCGACAGTCAGGATATCAGCTCGTTTGTAGACCAGCCAGATGTCATCACTCATGTCGCCGTCGTCACTCCAAAGCCTGCTGTGTTCGTTGACGAAATATCCTCCCTCATGGTATTGTGTACCCCCGTCTCTGTCCTCCTCATCGGCCTCTCCGTTTCTCCTATCCCCCAGAGCAACCGTAAAGACATCAAAATGTATGCTACAGACCTGTCTGTGTCAACAGATGTAGAAATGACTTCCATCATCGGCACTCCCCAGGGTCGCATCTTCATGGCTGGCTCTCAGGACGGCTGTCTTTATGAACTACACTACCAGCAGTCAGAGTCCTGGTTTGGAAAGAGGGTTCAACTCATCAACCATTCCGTCGGCACAGTTCAGAGCCTTTTCCCTCGCTTCTCGTCCCCAAAACCAGATGGTTTGTCTTACCTTGACTCATTGTCCTCCTCTCACCTTTCTTCTTGTTCTAGACCGCATCGTCTCCGTCGTCTCCGACCACAAACGCAACTGCCTATACACCCTTTCCGCCAAAAACGTCATCTCGCTCTATCACCTCGCCTCGGAAAGAGCAGTTCAACACGTTCAGACACTCACTAACCTGTACAAATCTGCTCAAGAAAAAGCCCCCGCTTCCCCAGCAATAAATCCCTCTAACTTTCAGATTATTGCATTGCATGTCGTTGACCCCGCCGAATCTCGTGTTGGCGTGCAACTCGTGGCCATCACCATCAACGGTGTTCGTCTCTATTTCTCTCCCGCCTCTCCCAGCTTTTCGTACGCTCCAACTACTAATCCGCCCGGTGCTCTACGTCCTCTCCAACTCGTACACGTACGCCTCCCACCCTTGAACCTGTTCCATCCCGACGAACTCGCACGTCCATCAAATCGTGTCCCGTCCACCTCTTACAGTGCTGCTCGTGTGGCTCCACCACCTTCTCCCTCTCGCCCGTTCATCGTTTCAGGTCTGGAAAACTCTTGCTATCAGGATGGTCTCACCATCGCAGCTCAGCCAGGCGATACCGATGGCACTGATTTTCTGCTTTGTGTATCCCCTGATCTGACCCGCATAGGTACACTTGGCCAAGTGTCCACATCCAATCAACAACAGTACATTGCAACCGCTCAGCCGACGACATATCCTACTTCTTCGTATGCAACGAGTGGAAATCAGCGCCCACCACTGACAGAGTACGCCACTTTGTTGGCTATTCCGGGGCGTACTTGGGCAATGGCCAGCGTGCCACGATCATCATTGCCGCCGTCCGCTGCTCCATCGCCCGCCGTCACCAACGAGCTGGCATTGCAATTCTCCGAGTCTCCTCGACAATTCATGATTCTTACCAACGTCGGGCTTACTTTTCTGGTGAAACGAAGGGCGTTGGATTATCTAAGAGCCGTCATCGAGGAGGCACAGTCCGAGGGTGCGGTTCAGCCAATCATCGAGTTCAGAGACAGGCATGGACCCAACTATCGACCCTGAGGGACATGCTGACGTTGAGGCCTACAGTTTTGGAAGAGACCAAACATGTGCTATGCTTCTCGGACTTGCTTGTGGAAACACGTTCATGGACACCAGCGATCATTCGATGCCTGGCACACTGTGTACCGTAAGCCCTGATGTCGTAAACATTGCAAAGCAAGCATTCTACGACTTTGGCGAACGTCCGATCTGGACGGAGAGGGTGACATATGGCACAAGTAAGCCCTATCCCTATTTTCATTCGCGGTACATGACTACCTTCCGTTTGTAGGCGAAAGTTCGGGAAGTGCAATATTCAGTGGTCGTAGAGAAGGTTTTGCAATGTACTTTGCGCGCCTCCTCCGACCACTTTGGAAAGACAAGATAACGAAACCGGGGTATGTTTCTCAATATTTCCTCTACGGCGTACCTATTCTGTTTGTTGCGCAGTGTTTTCGGTCTTCAGGAGTTGAACGTTAATGATAACCTTCTCGTTACCGTGCAAAAGAACCTGTATGCGCTCAAGGAATTCTTGGGCAAGAATCCTCATCTTTTCCATTCGACACCTGGTGATCCCGCCACGTCGCGCAACACGGTGGGTCACGAGCAAGAGGCGTGGAAGGTTTGCCTTCAGTTGTCGATTGCTGCCGCGTTGTTTTCACATTTGTTCTAGGCGGAACAAAGTTCAGTGGCCCAGCTTCAGGCTCTTCTCACGAGAACAATCGAGGCCATATCATTTGTGCTCCTGCTGAGTGACTATCGATTAGGAGAATTAATAACCCAGTGAGCGCTCCTCTGTGACCGGCGTGTGTACGGCCTGACATCGTACAAGATGCGACGGCGAGACTCAGAAACTGGTGACCGCGATGACCTACGAGGAACTGATTACCACCCAGAATGGAATAAATGCATCGCGTGCATTAGTCAACATTGTGATCGATCAGCAGATCGGTCAACAGATCAGCGTACGATTACCCGTTCGCGCACCCATAGAACCGTGTTTGACATGATGTCGTGATCAGGTGGACACTATCAGCGAAGTTTTACAGCAACGATGTGGTTCTTTTTGTAGTACCGATGACGTTATGTTATACAAGGCATGTGAATTTCCTCGAGGCTGGGCCCCTACTGATCGCTCTGATACAGGCCCGAGAAAACGTCCGCAAGGCGGTCGAATCACGAAATCCTGCCGAACGACAGAATTGGTTAGCAGAGTCGTTGAGGTAATCATATCCTGGAGGCACAACCATCACATTCTTATTCGGCTATTTGTCAGGTTGTTCACAAAAGGGGCACGCATATTGGAATTCGAAAAGATCCGTGAGGTATGCGATGAATACCGAGGGTTGAGTTTTGCAAAAGGTCCGTGAGCGCCCATGTGCAGCCTGTTCCACAGCAACTCATCCACTCTCAGGCGCCATTGAGCTCCCTCTGAGTTGTGCACAAGCAGTCGACCCCGATAACGTCGGCCTCGAATATTGGCTGGCTGGGGGCCCATCTAACGACAACCGTGCGGTTTTTTTCAAGAAACGTGCCGACTGTTATCAGCTCGTTCTCCGTTCTCTCGACTCGTTTGAGCAAAAGGCCTCTCGTGCCCAGACACCCGCAGAGGATCTCGACACGATTCGAAATCATGCTTATACACTCGCATTTTCCAGCGAGGATGAGATGTTCCACTCGACACTGTATGACTGGCTGATTGGCAGAGGGCTAGCTGATGAGCTATTGGCTGTGCGCGCTTTTTACTTTCCTCGACCACTGAATGCTGACGGGCGCGAAGTTGCGGCCCCAATACCTTGAGGCCCACCTTCGGCGAGAGCCTGTTACACTTGCGAAATATCAGCTTCTGTGGCAGTTTTACGTCAAGGATGGCCAGCCACTACGCGCTGCTGAAGTTCTTGCTGTCTTGGCAGAGTCTACTGAGTACGCGCATCAAGACCCTCTCCGGGATCCTACTGATCCAAATCATTCTTAGCATCGACTCGGACTTGAGCACGAGGATTGAGTATTTCACCCTTGCGGTTGGAAACGCGAAGTCCCATCCAATAACCGCCAATGGCAGGCATGAGACTGCCATCGCATTCCTCACTGACCTTGAAGAAAAGCTTGACGTGGCTCAGGTGCAACTTGAGGTGTACAATGCACTACTCCCTCATGCAAGCAACCCTAGTGAGGAAGGTCATAGGATCCGGCAGTTGAACAAGAGGTTATTCACCATATCAGAGGTGTGCCCCCTCAATTTGTTGTCTGCTCCCCCCGTCTGACCACACCCCATTAAGCTCTATCAATTGTATGCGGAACCTTTTGACCTGCCTGTCTTGAAACTTCTCATTCTCCACGTGTCGGAACACCGGGACGAACACCTTCTTCGGCCCATCTGGGATCGGATATTTGAAGACGGTAAGGGGAACACTTTTAGATCAATGTGCAGGTTTAACGCCTCGCTCAGCTCTGGAAAAGGATGCAGATGCGCACACGCACGCAGACCACGTTATAGCCAGCGTTGTCCCGCTAGGAAAGCGATTCTATCCCTCTGAAAGTGCATTCCCGCTCCGTAAGTCTGTGGTTACCTCCACAAAGGACACAATAGACATTTGTTATCTAGGTTATATCGCGACGTTGCTCATTTCTTTCTCGTTGCGAAACAAGGCACACCTTCCGAAAGGTTGGACACCTCGAGTTTTGGTCCAATGCAGTGTGCCACATGCAGAGATATGGGATGTTTTGCATGACATGTACGAGTCACATGTGAGCGTCTCCATAACCTTTACGCATGGTGGGTTCGCTGAAGAAATTGTATGATGCCAGGTCCCACCCTTCAACAACCAGGCCAGCGTTCAGGCAATATCCGCAGACATTGCCGTCCTGCTCAGTGATTGGCTAGAAGAGGCCAAACGACCGCAATCGTCAAGTGCACACGCTGAGCTGCCTGCTGGACGTATAGACGTGGCCGTTGGCCAATATCTCGCCGAGCTGGACTCGAGCAACAACGAGACGAGGGTCATATACGAAGGCATCAAGCGCCAATTACGACGAAATTGGTGAATGGGTATCGTATTGTACTTACATCGGCTACTTACACGTACTTGATCTCGAATCCCCATACATATGAATGCGTCTCATGTGACTTCGAGTATTGAATCCTCAGCCCATGTCAGGAACCGCTCAGCCCACTTCCGGGTATAACGATACACCTTGTACAAAGCTCTGAAAACAGTTAGTTTTGCATAGGGAAAAACAGACTCGTTGCTGACCTCGCGACTCCGATAACAATGAAGATGACGATCACCGCAGCAGCAAGGTCCGTGTTGTTTCCCCTTCTGGTTCTGTTCCCTCTCCACCGGGCGATCCACTGGAGTGGCCCCATGAAGGGTAGGGTAAGGACCATGTGAATGAGCGACCCTACCCCCACCATGGGTAAGCCCAAAAGGAACCTGCGGATGAAACGGCCAAGTAGACCGGTGGGTTGTGGGAGCCGGGACGGAACAGACGCATTGAACGATTGTGAAACATCCAGGTCTATGGGCAGCACGTCCTGGTCGCGAAGAATCCGGATGGCTGCCCTAACCAGGTCCTGCGCGACATCGATCGGAGAGACGAAGAAGTAGGTCGTCCCAAACATGGACTGCTCCTCTATGGAGGAGAGGAAGTAGCTTGTGACATAAGACGAAAACATGACCAAGAGAACGAAGAAAAAAGAAGACAAGAAGCCGACGATGACTGTAGGTGGATATGAGCAGGGGAGTTGATCAGTCAATGAGAGCAAAGTGACGTACCTGGATTCGCCCCCAGACCGTACGCCCTGGTGCGAGCAAATCGGTAATGAAAGTGGCATTGTGGGCAACGCCAGAATGCGTTGTTGGAACGAGACGACAATCTCCATTTCTGCAGGCATTTGATGTGAACGTACTTTGTGTGTGTGTGCATGCGCGCGTAATTAACAATGCAGCCGGCTGGCAGTTTGGCTGGGGCGTGCTTACGCTGATCGTGCCTGCACAGAGACACGGTTTGAACAGCCTTCCCAAGGAAGGATCTGACTCGTCGCTATCGTAGCAAATCCGGCATTGTTTCTCCTGTGAGAAAGGTTTTGTGGTCGGACGGGGTTTCTCTCTGGCCGTGTCCATTTTGTGAGTGCAGCGAGTCTGGCAATCGCGATGAGCGCGCACGACGGTCAAAGAAAACGAGGACGAGTTGTTACCGCTCGTTACCAGCCGAGTTGGAGTCGTCGTCGTCGTCGTCGTCGTCACAGCGGTGGATCCGAGCAAGGTCGAATATCATTGGCTCAGCGGAGACATTCTAAATCTCCTTTTGTGGCAGTTCCATATCCGAACTGACTCCCCTCAGATTTTGTTCTTGAGTCTCCACGCTCATTGTAAGTATCCACTCGGACGTCTCCAAAACACGTTGGTGAAAAGTCGCCAGGGCCTTCCATGTTATTCAAAAGTTTCCGCGGAATTTATATTAACGTTGCAGTGCATATTCTCCGTCACGTTCGTCAGGCAGCGTGTCCACCAACGACTAATTTACGTTTAGCTATCTGATTCTGATAATTCCCGTTATTTTTCCTTAGATGTAAGGCAACTCGTTTTCACAAATGAGACGCGAGGACGGAGGCATACTGCAGTGCCTCCGTCCTCGCGTATCATTTGCGAAAAAACGAGTCGTCTTAGGCGATATCGTCAGCACAAGACGAAAACGCATTTATCCACTGGTTTGCTCGCAATCCCTTTTGTCTTTTGATCCGGCTCAGGGATCGCTCCTTTTATCCACAGCATCCGCGACATGCTCTTTGGAGCGAAACTGTATCGGTACGCATATATCAAGTCCCCGGTGAAGACTGCAAGTCGAATTTAATGGGCGGAAGATCGCGATCTTGACATACATGATGGCGCTAGCGCGCTAGCTGGGCAGGAAGTCCTTCCATTGCGGTCGAAATACACTTTCTTGTGTGCAATCCACATGCGTTATCCTACCGGAACCCGATATACCCCGAGATATGGGGTACAGATCTTGATCAAGGGTTTACGATTGGGGTAGGTAACATATGTCGGTACGTATCATCTCCCTCGTGTGGTGAGGTGTCAATGAGCGCTGACCTCTATTCAGACCACACCTTTCTTGGTACTTGCCCCCAGCCCTGTGGTCTTTATCTAACCCCACCGGATCCACGGTGAGATAACTTTGTAGCTGAATGTCACAACTAAAATTGTGCAACCAGAGGATGCTGTCTGAGGTACTGCCGGAGATCCGACTGATGTGGGACGATCTCGATGTTTACCCTCTTGAAAAAAGAAAAAAGGTAAGAAGAAAGAGAACTGCCACACCTTACATACGTCAAAAGTCAATTACTGTGTCGAGCACCCAGGCGGGAATGCGAAGTTCTGGTAAGCTGACCCTGCAGGACCATTCCTGGTCGTGGAATGCACATATCTTTATCCAGTTACGTCGGAAGCTCAGAGCGTATGCATAATTACCTAGCAGGCACACCCCCAATCGGTCTGATGCACGGGATATGGTATAGAGATAAACAGCGCGCTCTGGACAGATCCATCTGAACCTCGCGGGCGCGATCAAACGTGTTATCCAGGACACCGTCAAGGATGAGGTCCATTCAACAAAGATGTAGGTCGAGATGCCGCTGCTGGCAACCGAAAAGTGTCCACGCTGTCGCTGGTAGTGCAACCAAGACAGATTTTGACCTTGCAACGAAGGAAGGGAATTTAGAGGTTGGCGAATACTCCTCGGTTCCATGCTATCGCCAATACCAGGTAGGCGCCGGCAAGTTCCGAATATTTTCCTCCAAGGCTCTTCCGAAAGCTGACCTGGACTTCTTCCAGACTTTGGTATCAATGAGATTTATTGTACTCAGAAGCATCACCGTCGTGATGGTTACAATGTGATGCAGTCGTCAACAGATACTTTGTATAATTTTTCACTGGTCTCCACGCTTCAGCCCGTCCACTGATCGTGACTATGTCAGCTTGCTCGCTAGCCGCTATCAACCCTGCGCGCGCCCGCCTTGAAAGAGACGAACCCCAGCAGAGTGGAAGCATCCCTTTAGGAGAGTAATCCCAGTGCCATTCCAATATTGTATTGAGACCTCAAAAGTCAACGAGAACTCGAGGCGATTGCCCCCTGAAAGGTTATTATGGAAGTCATTTAGCTTCACGGTTCGGTGGGTGAAAGTGGCAAGGGTCGGTCGAGACTTCGGCACGCACTGAGTTGGCAGATCTCCAGATGGTTATCCAACTCCATCTCTTCTCCCGCCGGTGACAGCTGGAATGAAGTATCAGGGACTTTGTTGACATCACTTTTTTGTATAGTGTTGGATTGGCAGCCATCACGTTGACGCGTTCTTTCTTGGTTTTACCTTCTCACTGTGCCTATTCGAGCTCAAGTCGGGCGCCCCCAGGACTTTTACGTGAAGAGTCCTACCACCCAACCGGACGGTACTCTGTCTAGCACAACGAACGGCGCGTCTCCTCGAGATTTAGAACGAAGGATCGCTGGAGCTTATCGTCTTCATTTATCTGTATACGACCAAAACCCTTTTACAGTCTACTTGCTGTCAGTTGCTCGGAGTGCATTCGCCGCACGTATATCTACCTTGGAGCAGAGTAAGTCATGGCCATCTCTTTTATTTTTCGAGATGGAGGCCAAATACCCTATCCCTAGTAATGACCAGATCCTCGCCCTCTCTTGCAGCAACGTAGGGGTGGGACCGGGTGGGACTACCGCGATGTTGGCGTATGTGTATCCCCTCCCCTCCTCTTCCGCTCCGTCGTCTCACCCGTCAGGACAAGTCGCGTGTCCATCGTCGACTATAGGGGCAATGTGATATTAGATACCTATGTCTCCCCGACCATGCAAGTCAGCGATTACCGGACCGCTACGACCGGGATAGAAGCTTGCCATCTACTGGTCGGTGAGTCAACGTCTGCTTACTTTTACCCCGCTGGCTTTTTATACTGGAGTTTTTTTTTTCATTCATTTTATTCTCCACTGACGTAGGAGATACGCCTACGTTTGATCGCGTTCAGCAGCATGTTGCGGAGCTCATCAAGGGTAAAGTAATTGTCGGACACAGCCTATGGCACGACCTTTCGGGTAGAGTGCACGCATATATTTTGGCCATCCGACGACCGAGCTCATTGGATCGGGGACAGTGTTAGGGATCCCACATTCCGCCGTCGCAACACGCGACGTCGCGCTGTATCTACCCTTCAGAAACGCGCTTCGTTCACCCAATCAAGTGGTTGGCCTGCAAACGTTGATGTGGCATCTCATGTGTCGACGCTGTCAAGACGGTCACATACATCCTGTACGTCCGTTCACGGCCTGTTGTGTTATTGGTGATGTGTGTGTTGTGGCCGCAGAGTTGACTATATCGCCCCTTCCTGTGTTCTTGTTTTTTTTCTTCTCTCAGGTCGAGAACGCACGAGCAGCGCTCGATCTATACCGTACGGTCGGGGCAGAGTGGGAGGGAGCGGTCTCGACGGGCAACTGGCCGTCGTGTCTTCCTCCGAGCACCTTCTCGAGGTGTTACCTGTGACTTCACTCCTAGGACATTCTTTTGGCCTTCTTGTTCTCAGCATGTCTTCCATCCAGTCTTGTTCTCTCGCATAGCATTCCTATAGCATCGAAGCATCTTGCGTTCTAATGTACTCGTAGTTCCCTGCCACTAGTACTGTAGCTGTCGGTAATGCGAACATTGATCAAATGTATTGTTTCCTCGAAGGTACCGTCTGGGAGAATAGCATATGGTACTGGACATGGGCCCGCGCGTCCAGCCATGCCAGTCCTCTGCCGAAAAAAAAAAAAACTAGGTATACACGCGAGTGCGTAATCAGCAGGCCGGCTGCACAACTCACGAGGGAGCCCTCGAGACCAACCGCCGTCGGAACTTGTCCTCTATCAAACGCCATCGCCTATTTTCGGCACCTCGTCGAATAAACAACGTCCGCCAAGGTCTTTGTCGGGTCGAGGGGGAGACGGAGGAACGAGGCAAGGTATCGTGGAGAAGTCTACGACGCCGCTCCAGCTTTAACATGGAGTCGACGATGTCGAAGCGACCTTCCTTGAGCGCAAGACTGGCGACACGTCGTAGGACTGACCTAGACTGGACACGCGGACCCCACCTCTTGAGAAAGAGTCGCAGACAGTGCATGGCGAGCGTGCCACTGCGACGACAGCCGCGCAACGATTCGAGGACCAAGAACAAGGTTGTGGACGAAGGCTTTAAATCCGGGCGAGCATGCAAGAACTGCCAGAGAACACGACGCTGGGTAAAGTGCCGTTTCAGACCTGATTTTCTGCGCCGAGCGACCGCGGATAGATGCAAGTGGACGAGGTCGAGTACTCTGCGTCGATCGGACCGTCTGAGCTGGGGAGGAAGGGACTTGAGGTACGACAGGGCGGTAGAGAATGCTAATGTACTCTGCCCCACCCGGTGCATCGTCTGGGTGATGATGAAAATGGTTCTGGGCGTGATCTGAACGTTGTCGGAAGAGGTAAGCAAAGGGGAGACTTGCATGAGGGCTCGGTATTGCGAGATTTCGGCGGTACGAGGCCTTTGGCATGGGCGGGGCACGAGTCGCTTTCGGAGCACAGCGTCCGCCGAGCTTGTATCTCCACGGTCGGTGACAACCCAGTGTCGCATGGCGCCGCGTTTCTGGGAACCAAAAAGTTCGAGCCACAAGGGGAGGGGGATGGGGTTATTGTTCGAGTTGGCGGATGCGTTGCGTTGGGCTGAGATCTCGAGGACGCGTTTCCAGGCGTCATTCCACTTGCCGATCCGTACGAACCACCTGACATGGAGTTTATGTGTATCCATATTTTCGGGGACAGACTCTACGCGCATTGCACGGAATAAGAGGCGAACATGGGAGAAGGAGGCGCTGCGTAGAGCAAGAGCGATGAGGAAGTTGTATGACCTGGTAGAGTGGAGTGCTTTTGGAGAGTCGAAATAATAGTCGATTGCCCTTGTGAAGTGAGAGGAGGAGAGGGAGATCAAGTTGCGGTAGAGAGCGAGTGGTGATGAGGGGAGAGGCATGACTCGCTCGGAATTTCTTCGAACGGGATTCGCGAGACTGAGACGCTCGGAATTAACGGAAACCGAGGAGATCCAACAACGAATGGCATGACGAGGTAGTAGAGCCATTGGTGCAACTGCATCGCCACATTGATATTATACAGTGCGAAAAAAAATAAAAAATTTATTTAATCTACTAATCCTCCTCCTCCATCGCATGCACCACGTTCCGTCCGACCAGCCATCCCACCTTCCCAACCCATCGGTCCCTCACCTCCCTCATTACACCCCATCCCTCAGGGCCCCTCGTCTCCGCAAATTCATCCAACGTCTTCTCCCAGCTCCGCACCGTCTCTCCACCGAACATGCCCCCTTCGCGATTCACTATCTCGTCCAGTCGGTCCACCCACGCCTCCCATTCTTTCGACAGCCGCGGAAGTAATAGCGGGGCGAGCGACGCCTGCGTCAGTGGCGGTTGATTTGTTATGTGCGTCGTCAGCGCCGAGAGAAATAGAAATGTTTCCGATGGATGTGATTTGTCCTTTTGTTGCACTTGCACCGCAGCAGTGTGCCCCCGTGCCCATGAACCCGCCTGGGTCTGCGCCGACACGTACGAAAAGTAGAGCACATAGGACATGCAGGCCGACACAAATTCATGGATGTGAGGTCGCAGTCGAGAGAGAATGTACGATTCCCGCATTCCGCTGTTCCTTTGCTCGTCGTCCGTCGTGGACCCAAATCCAGTCCGTGGCCCGTTTAATCCGAACCCAAATCCAACAGAACTCGGAGAGGAAGCAGGCGCGTTCGAATATGGATAAGCCTCCCGTAGTTTCCTCGCAGATTGCTCTAGTGCTTGTATCGCCGTATCCAACGTTGGGCGGGGTATAAGAGGTAATATGAGTGATTTCAGTGAAGGTTGCGCGTTTATCAGTGAAGTCAAAAGTGGCAAAAGAGCTTGGGGTGGCAGACTCGCTAGACAACCGTTCGTCAAACACAACATCCCGGTGGTCGCGTGCAACATACCTAGCAACACACCGACGTCGACGTCGCCCTCCTCCATAGTTTTACCCGCTCTCTGTGCTTCCTTGGGTTCGTCGTCTTGTGGAGAAACCTTGACACGCTTCGGAACAGCCCTCTTCGGTCGTTCTGGTGTGGGACTCCGGTCCATCGCGACGTCCCTTGCGCCGTGACGACTGGATTCTGCATCGTCCTCAGGCTCATGACGACGCTTCTGGACACGGTGGGTGGCCGGTGGTGGGCCGATATGTGAGGTCAACGCAGATGGCTGAGTGTGTCCAGGGGTGTAGACGGGTTGTTTGCTCGACCCCGTGGATGAGCCCTGCGAAAGGCCAAACCCAAATCCAAAGCGGGGAGTAGAGAGACGAGTCGGTTCATGAAGAAAATTCAGTGGTGGGTGGACGACGTTGGCCATGGTATGTGGTAGACAAGTCAGCGCACAAGCCTCAAGGCGATTCCCCCCACCCAAATTGGCCTGCCCTCACCACCAGTCACGTGTGTAAATAAAATAGCCGTTTTCCGATTTGCTTACATTCTCTTCCTTTGTTTCCTTTGCCTTTTTTCAAGTGAGTTTTGTTCTCGCTCGTCGTCGCAATGACGATCACCTTGAATCGCTACTTTGAAGCCGTGGTCGGCTAGTGACCTTTTATTCTATACCCAAATTTCTGAGCTTTCTACCGTCTCTTTATTTCTGATTCTAACTGTTTTGTTCTTAGCCGACTCCCTTGGCCTTCGCCGTGAGTACCTCCTCCGTTTGTCTCGACATGATGTAACAAATAGAAGTCAAGCCCTGACCTCGTCTAAAGGACGAGTGTTGATGAGCATCCATGCTAATACTGATTCATCTATCCACTTCTTGGCGTATGTATGCTAATGTCTCTCCATAGATACCATTACCGGTCTCAGTGTGCTAGTAATTTGTATGCCATGTAATCTTATTATTGACAAGTGTCTCTAAGAGTCCGACCACAGTGCATTTGCTAACCACATCAGACCTGCCCCCACCATCATTGTCCCCTTTGCATCCGGTCGCCATAACCGCGTACCAGACCAAACCTCAAAAAAGGCTGGTGACTTTCTGGAGCTCGTTCCTTCTACCAGTCGGTCCACCCATCTCTGCGGATGGCGCACTGGTGTTTCTGATTCGGAGCGGCAATCATCCAGAATCTGCGCCTGCGCACTCGAGGCTTCGCGCGTCGAAGGCAGGGTGTTCTTTGTTTCGCCACATATCCAACCCGTGATCTCACCAGTAGCCCATGCTACTTGGTGGCTCATGTAGACGAAAATACTCGTCGAGAGAACAAAGTTGAGAGCGCGCCATTTTGTCCCAGGAATAAGCACAAGGATACCTTTGGTATCCGCCGCGAGCCAAAGATGATACTGGAGGATAAATGTTTCGAGCGAGCACCTGCCGATGAACGCAAAAATACGTGATGAACATGACCGCAGGCGGCGAGTCGCATTGCGGAGCGCGACGAATGCGAGGATGGGGAGAAATGAGATATATGGGTGCCAGGCGTTGTATGTAAACTTGCTCTCTTGCGCAAGTTCAAAGAACATGAACCACACGAGGACCACCGCAGACATTCCGGTGGATGCCCGTACAAATACGGGCCAGAGGGTGTGTTCTGTAAGGTGATTGTCACGAATCCTGATGACTGCGAGTGCGGCAAACATGCCACAGTATACGATGTATTGATCGAGTGATACTCGAAAGGCCCACTCGCGTGCGGACCAGTGGACGAAGAAGACGCGTTCCAGGATTTCAAAAACCCCCTCCACGAGCCACTTTTGGTGTGTGAATACCGCAAATATACCCATTGACGAGAGCATCTTGGCAACCAAGAATGAGGTATTGTCGTTGTGTTGTGATCCAATCCATAACGTCAGATAGATGATTATGAACCATATAGAGACCAAGGGAGCGAAATAGTATGAGAGATAGTCCGCGTTCATGGTGTACGAAAGAGCGAGCGTTAGGAGATTCAGCCTCACTAATATCTGCAAGAGACGCCATTAAGCACAAGCTTCAATGTCAACGACCGGACATACCTGCATTACACGGAGGTAACTAAAGTCGGCCTTCTTGAGATAGAACATCGTGTGACCGTAACCAGTCATGAAAAGATAGGCCGCAACGAGAACTCGGATGGGATTATAGATGCTAGATATCTTCGAAGCACCCAAGTAATGGTATATTAGAATTGCAACTGGAGCGATGCGGTCAGAGCGACGATGACGGAAAGATGAATCGACGTACTTTGCATCCACCCCTTCCATTCGTCAGTCTGGTCACGGTTGAGAAATCCCAGGTCTTTGTCGGCACTTCGAACTGTCGCCAAACCAGCCGCCAGCGAGACTAAGCACAAGAAGCCAAATATCCAGGGATTGAACTGCTTCTGTTCTTTGAGCCACAATCCTGTGCGATCCGCAAGATAGGCCATGACTACAGCAGCACCGAAGATTATCGCTGGAAGATAATTTTTGTTCGGAAGCCAAGCTTTGGTATCTATACTCACGTGAGATGATGCAGAAATGGACATGACAGACTGCTGCTTACAGGAGAGATATACAGAAGCACAAGTGTACAGCAACAAGCAGGCGAGCACAAGTGACTGCGCTGGTCCTGGCCAGGGGTACGATCGACAACAAGTTTTGTCCATCGGAAACGGCTTGGGCCATTCATCGTTGCATCGAAGGTTAAGCAGAATATTTGCTTGGGCCTTGACCATGGCGTCGGAGAAGTGAAGACCGTCATAAGTTTGTGAGTCATCCAGCATTTTATTAAACACCGAAGCGAGTGAGATCTGGCCGGAGGGAGCAGATTCCCACAACTGCAACCAAGAGCTATTGCTTAGTGGCTTGACACGGTGGTAGAGATCGGAATTCATGGCGTCTATGTCGGAGGATCGCATGGTATCCAGTCGCTCTGGAGATAGCATGGAATGAACGGTCTCTTCCACCGGAAGAAAGACGACTTCATCTGCTGGTTTGCTGCGAGCTCCATTTATAGCCTCGATATGCGCTTCTACGTTGGCCTCCCACGCTGGGAGTCCGCCTGAAGTATCGGCATATCTGAGGTACCAGAGCCCCGAACCAAGGACTAACAAAGCGGGTCGTTCAGATTGGACAACCGACGGATTTATGAGCGCAAGAGAAGATGTTTTGTTAAGGAATGGGTCCCAGACGAAATCGAGTGTTGTTTGCGATCCAGAAACGAAGGAATGGTTGGAATGTTTGGCGCCATCATTGGGTGGCTCTTTGGGGAGCTCAGGGTCAACGGTGTGCATGAACTGAAAGAAGAGACCTCGCGTCACTGAGTCGCCAACGAAGACGACCCGACGAGATGAAAGGCATCGGGAGGCATCTTTGGGTTGGTATGAATGGAGCATACATCCTGTGATACAACCTTCATTTCCCTCTGGCGAGGCATTGGAAAAGACAGGACTTGCCGTCTGGCTGCCAATTACGATAAGAGCTGTCCAGCCAACTTCCCGTCGACATCAATGCATGGCAATGTGTTGGGTCGTACTGGTCTATTTCAAGTTAGGTCATTCGCAACGCGTCAGGGCTAAATGACGCACCGAACAGAATGAGACGCAACAATCCCGCCATAAATGCACATACCACAGCCGTCAACAGAGAGAAATGATGCCATGATGGGTCGAAAGAAATGGGTTTTTTTGCTGTAGTCATTGACCTGGGAACGAATGGAGCGTTGGGAGCCGCCTTGGATACTACTTGTACTACTCTTGTACGTAATACTGCGGATACCCTCGAATCTTCACCAACCCTGGGTCGCGGCTGGGCCCGGGTACGTACTAGTGGTGCTTCCTGGTCCGATAGCCCAGGCCACAGTTTTCCCTCTACTGCAGGCAATCACTGGCACAGTACATGGAACGCAAGAGTTAGCTCCACTCTGTCCTGGAACACTGTAAGACTACATCGTCCGAAACCGGCATCATATGGCCAACTTTGGAACCTCAAGACCAGACTACCTCGATCCATACCCTGGGCAGCACTTCTCAAGAGTAGTGTCGGCCCGTTTCTCACTCTCTAAAACCCCACTTCAAAGTACTGTTGTTTCCATGGGTTTCCTTGATGCATTGTCATTCTGTCCCCGCCCGCGATGTAGTGTGTACATTCCTGCCCTGTTTTTCTGTCCTCTGGTCCGGTCGTTTCGTCAAGTACTCCCCCTGCGGACGTTGGACGATGTTTTGGCAGATGCGATCAAGAAACCCGAGAAGAATTGAGGTTGGGGCTCCGGAACTGCTGAAGCAACGATCCTCGATGGTATCAATTTGTACATCAAACTCCGCTGGCAACCGAATCATGGATGCAGAGGTGACGAAAGCAAAGGCGGAATCTTGAGCATGTGGTCAAGTTACATTGATGGTCGTTGTAGACCTCACTCGGAGGCGGACGGAGGGGCCAAGGAGAAGGTGGCACGCAGGCGTTTAGAAGATCCAAAGCAGTTTGATGGAGACCAGGCTTCGAAGGGGATTCAAGAGTTTAGGAAAGAGATGGTTGTCATCAAACTTATCAAGCAATAACCGAATAACATCGTAGGAGCCTTCGGAGAACGAGACTCATCGGGATATTACCGAAGAGACTGAGTGTATCTTAGGGACACTGTCGGATGTTTGAGCCTAGCGGTGAGCGATGATGCCGTAGGAATACGAAGAGAAGGTGGAAGCAGAACCCGCATGTATCACAAGAGTCTTCAGAACCGCCAGTCAAGTAACCAGGAGAGAATCTTTGATTCGGAAGTGAGCCTCATCGTAAGTTCCTGGTTATAATGTTATACACTCTCAGAGAAAGGAATACGAGGTAACCAGGGAGTGTCCTTTGCTTAAAGAGCAGTTGTCCGTGTAAATGAGGGAATTATCAAGTAATGCATGTATCATGTACTAAGCGAAGTGGAGAAAGAATCCCAGCGGAGCTATATGCTTGATCCGCTGGTTGTAGTGGTGAAACCTGTCGTATACACTGTTAGATCAAAGGGAATAGAATAAAATATGTTTCTTACCAGTTCCTTTACAGTGATTGTTCGAAGAAGTAGGTATGCAAGACAAGTAGCGACAACCAGAACAAGCTGTGAAATGTTAAGGCTCCAAGTGCAGGTTTGTTTACCCAGGCATACGTACCAGCATATGGGTCGGAAGTGTAAAAATTCCGGATGAGAACGACGAAAAGCACCACGGCCAGTGGAATGGCAGCAATGCGGAATGCCCACATAATGGACTTGTGGCGCGTCGAGGGGCTGACAACAGGATACAGTGTAGTGCCGACGAGGAGACCCATACAAAGTCCTCCAAGATGTGCTAAGGGAGAGTAAGCGAATGAGAATGAGTTTCCGGGATGGTTACGCACCGAAATTGTCGACGTCTTTATCCGACTGTTGGTCAATGATCCTTGAATGTGACAAAGCCAAGTACTTACAAGGAATATAACCAATGGCAATGCCGAATAAAAGTTCCACCGTCATCCAAGCCAGCTGAACGCGTTTAGTACCTTTCTAGGCAATGAGTCGTCAATTCGACATACCTTGCGGCGGGGACGATATTGATACTTCCAGTGAGCAAATAGGTCGACCCATGTCACTGCAACTGTTCCGAAGATTGCGCCGCTGGCACCGAGAGACGGGGCACCAACAAGAGAGAAATTACCCCCCAAAACGTTACTTCAAGGGTCTTAGCACATTTCGAAACATATAGATTCTTAAAGAACCTACCCAAAGATTCCTGCAGCGAAATAAGTAATCAAAAATCCCATAGAACCCATCTCTCGTTCAATCTAAGGAGGTTTAGCGACACCAAATGAGTATAACATCATAATTACCTGTGCAGATATTGTCAACTGTGCAAGCATGTTCAAAATGATATGAATGAAGCCCGCGTGTAAAAATATGGGGGTGATAAACCTAGGATATCCGCTTAGAGTCATGCAAAGAACGACAGGATTTTTTTTTTACCGGAACCACTGATTTGGGGTACTTCCATGAAACCCTCCAAAGCCACAGACATCTTCGATTGTGCACAGGCTAGTTGCTGGGTTTGCAGTGTCATTGAGACCTTAAATCGGCATGCTTAGCAAACGAAGATCCGAACACACTAGCTTCGTACATGGCATTAGGGTAGACGTCGGTAGACCGACCACAGATTTCATGCACGGAGGAAAACGGGCGCCTAGGTTAATCAGGGCGCTCTCAGAAGGTCCTAACATGGGATTGACAACAGGCTAAGGGAAGTTGAGAACGATTCCTGGAACGAAACAACCTGACTAGCCTTAAAAGATACTGGGGTCCCCTGTGCCCGACTATTCACTACCAGCTCGTAGATAAAAATGGACACCATGGCAATCGTGAGGACATATACTGGAGACTTTCAGCTGAGCCACAAAAAGATGGGGAACGCACACACCAACGAAGGGATGTCTCTGCCGCCCGATTCCTCTTCGCTTGTCCTCTATATGCTGCTCCGTGGGATACCTTCCATCCCCTAAGAAGCCCTTGAAAAGAGTGTCCTTTTCTGGCACGGGGTGTGATGGGTCTCCCGATGGTTCCGCGTATTCTGTGTAATCCGTGAATTCGGTTCCGTGTGCTCCAGTGGTGAATTGATTATTGCGTACCCAGATCCTGGTAAGCTGACGTCCGACCCATATCCGCGGCATTATGAACCAAAGGCGCCTCTGACTTTTCGAGGAAGGATGAGGGACGGTGTGGCGAATCGTCATCACGATATGGTACATTCATCATAGTATCGTCTGGGTTGGGAAATGTACTTTCTTGCGGGGAGGGTGTGGGAAGGCGGCTGGGTCTCTCCATATATGAAGGTGAAATATTGTGCTGCCGAAAGTCAGCCGCAAGGGCCTCGGCCTCCGATGGTCCTACGAGCGGATTTGTTGTAGTCGGATCCCCTGCCAAAACACCGCTGGTGGTTGTGATGAAAGTCTTCGTGTCATCACGGTTGACGGTTCCCATGCTGAACGGCTCATCATGGACACCATCACCAAATGGATCACTATATCCTCCAGTTAATCTGATGTAATTGGGCGGCATCGGATACGCCATGACTGCCAGAGACCAAGGCGAACAAAGAATATGAGAACAGCAGAAAGAAGTAGTATGAGAAACAAATGAGAAAGGTGGAAACGAATACAGGCTTGAAGTTACTAAGTACAGGCTGTCACCGCTACATGACGTTTCAATGGGTTTCACACGCGGTGCTGCGGCACTGCAATGCTGTTACCCTTTCTCCATACGAAGATGTTTGGGGTTCTTCCATTTGTGTTATCACAAGGATCAGATCTCAGACGCCAGGGACATGAACACAGCGTTCTTCACCGCCTTAGTTGATAGGGAGACCTTCCGTTTGACTCCACCGTTTTAAGAGGGTATTACTTGGCTGTCCGAACGGATCCAAGACCTTTCTCGCAACTTCCACTCCGGCCACCGGGAGGCTGGTGGGGTCAAGCATTCCAAGTTGAACAAGTACGCTGGCTTGGTCCCAGTACCTTGGACGAGCTCGATTTCAGACGCGAAAGAAGACGCTGGAGCGACACTTACAAATGCCTGAAAGACAAAATTCGGCATCAACTACAACCAAATATTGATCACAAAAAGGCTTACTTACTCAAAGAATAACTTGTCCCCTCGGAACGCGATGACGCCGACCATTGCGATCTCTAGCGGCTTGCCTGTAGGCGGAATTCCTGGTAAAAAACTGCCTGGTTGTCGGGAATAAATCACCGCGTTTATACAGACACGCACTAATCCACTTCCTGTAACATTGAAGGTTCGAAAAACGAAACGAATTGAACGTACAAGACATACCGAAGTGTGCAAACACTTGAAGATCATTTCATCTATAATACGATCGGAGCCGACTTTCGAAGACATCAGTGTAGAAGGGTAATCAGCCAGATGCATGCGGAATCTCACTAGTTCTGGAGACCGTGATAAGCTCGAACTCGGCTGGAGTGACCTTCGCTTCTGATCAAGAAATGATAAATTACTTGGATGTCTACGCTACCGTCGTGAAATGATACTATAAAACGCGTTTTAGTTGCCTCAGTCAGGCCGATTGGTGCGAACCTTGTAGAACCTCGCAAGATCATGATATCCAACACCACCTGTCATTGTGGGAACGTGATTGACGTATGGCGTCTCTACCTAGTAGGAAGGTTGGCACCGAACCAGACTAGGATTAAGGAGGTCTGACCATTGTGGTCATGGTTTCTGAACTAACGGTTAGGCAGTTGACGTGCAAGGAGATACCTCGACCTACTCCACGCGTTTCTTTCCACAAACTCGTAATAAGTATGCATGTCCCATAATTTCTCGAGGTTGAAATGAGGGCCCAAGTATCGCCTGAGCGTCTCTAGAGTACGAGTCAAAGAAAGATTGTTGGCGGAACGCAAGTGATCATTAACGGCGCGGAGCTTGTCAACCGTGACAGAAACCGGAGCCTCTGCAGAGAAAGGGAAAGGGGGAGAGTGAGATACGAATGGATACGCGTACGCCTTGATCGGGGGGTGCACGTGTGTTGGCAGATCATAACCTAGATTAGCTGGGTCCTCCAAAGGCAAAACTGACGCGTGAAAAGCTTCCTGAGAGGATGCGAGATGAAATGTGACACTTCCTAATGATTGGTACTTGCCCACCACTGATCATGGCAAACTCACGGTAAATAGTGTGAACCCATGTCTTTGATTAAGAATCCGGGGGATACATCTCTCGTGTCCGGGCAAAAGTGCACGATGGCCTTGAGGTTGGGCCTCGCAAGCCACGAGAGAATCTTATCAGCATCCTGGGTCGTGAGTCCGTAAGTCACGAGGCCATATTCATTGCCGGCTTCGTTAATCATTAATCCTGCATCATTCAAGACATCTGCGAAGGAAACGGTCTCCGGAAGAGGATATGTCAAGTGAATGACGTTGTAGCCTTCTTGGGAGAACTAAACGTCATAACCTTGGTGAATTGAACCGGGAGACAGTTCGACAGAGTGCAGACCTGTTCACACCAGCCAACTTGATCATCTGGAAGTAGCAGCAAAAGTGTTGGGGGCTCGACCACGGATATTACGGAGTTCTTGTAGAGATGGATCCACGGTGAAGTAGTGGCCGACATGATGCTACTATCTGATGAGGAGTCTCACGAACTCCGAGTCCGTGCCTTCCCAGGTAGAGCCTGCCCTGCAGCGCTCCGTGTGACGTCATCGAGTCCTCGTGCTTCATCAGTATTCTCGTGGTATTGTCGAGCCGCCAGTGCACCAAAACCTAGATCTGAAGATCTGACGACCCACATCCAAGCTGTGAATAGTAGCAGATTCTAAGTCCATTACCTTCCTGAAACAAACAGTTACATTGTTGACAGTCTACTATAGCAGATAACGTGTCTGAGTGCCGAAGGGCGATAGATCAATGAGTCAACGACCATTAAATCCTACTGTGAATAATGGAGGAAAACAGGATATATGAGAGCGAAATGGAAGAACCTGGAACTAATGCAAGAGATTACAAGGGTGATGCGAGAGGAGCGAACTGGTCCCCAATCAAGCTTGTGCGATTTCTGCTCCTGGTTGATGGCTTCCGAGTTAGAGGTGTAGAAGGTGGGGTTGGCCGAAAAGCAGTGGTATTAATCCGAGGGTCATCTGTGCCAACGAAAGGTGAAATGGGGGGAGAAGTTCCACTATCTCCAGGGGTCGAAGAGTCCATGTATATGGGTCTCGCCCACCTCGATGGCTTGAAACTGTCGAGCCACCGCAAAGTATCAACGCCGACTTCGCGAACTTGGCGGCTCCGACAAGCCCACCCCATTGACGCGTGGTTTGTGACTCTTGGTTCAGGTGGATGAATTGATGTGCGTCTCGCCAGATCGACAACATGTCGTTTGACTGGTGCGGCAGATAGCATGCGAGGATTAGATGGGAGGGATAGCGGTAGCATATAGCGTGAATCCAGCAACTCTCCAAGCACCTGCGGCGATTTAACGGATTCCCATGACGATTGATCGAAAGTTCTATCGAACAGCAGGTCGACATTGTGCTGCATCGTAAACGTATCCGTCGTAGAAATGCTGGGCGATTTCGTACTTGCAGACTGATCGATAACGGAGCTTTCGTCGGTATCCCGATCCCGATCCCGTTCATTGATCTGGCAACAGGGTCAACATCAGTAGAACATCAACACTGCCGTAACTTGCCTCCTTTCGCAACGCTTCAACACCTATCTTGACTCTATGACGTTCCCAGTCTTTTTGCAGCTGCGTTAGGTACTGTACACACTCTTCAGTCATGCGGCTCTCGTTGACTTCATATTTGTAGTCGCGCACAGCGCGTCGCATCTAAATGCAACCAGAGCAGATTAGCATCGACTAACATTCATAAAAATCAGAATTACTTGGAGTGGGTTTATACTCTTCATGGCTTGAATAGTGGCAACTAAATCAGAAAAGTCGTTGATCGACGACAAACGCTACAATACGATGGGACTATCAGCATATATATGGGCGAGACGTAACTGGTAAGAGGCTACCTGAAGCCACATCAACAGATCTCTGACGGGAGAGAAATGTGACGCGATTCCCCGAGGAAGGCCCATATCATCTATCCATTCTTCAAGTACAGACAGGTTTAAACCGACTTGAATCGCTCGAGACCTGCTGGAATCAGAACAAGATGCGCACGATGCCAAAACCCATACCGGCACAGGTATTTCTTCCTGGTCAGCACACGGTTGAAAATTTCACCTATCTCATATGAGCTGAAAAAGGCAGGCGAAAAGGCAGGCGACTCACTGGAAGTCCAATACATAACTTGAGACCAGAACTGTATGATGAATGCAGGGTTAATATCCGATAATGTCAACAGGGAGTGGAGAGCAGTAAGAAAGGAAATCAGCTCTTGTAAGCCCTTCGACGGAGAGGCATCAGCGAAAATTGCGTTAGTCGGTGTGCGAGCGCGAGAGAGTGTTTGCCGTAAAGATGAGAGCGCCTTTGGAGTGGCCGGGGCAGGGGTTCTTAGAATCGAAGGAGAAGGTGGTCGTGATGGTGAGAAAGGGGGTGAGGACGGTACACCATTGCTTTGGGGAGGACCAGGGTTATGGGTAGTGCCGTTCTTCTTCTTGGCACTGAATGGTCTCAAAAATGACCATTCAGATTCAAATTGCACATTGTCGAGCTCAGCTGAAAGCGGGGCATTCTCTAACAATGCTGCATCCAGTAGCTGGTCTATCTTACGCTCTGCGAAGCGGATAATAAAGACTAGCAGAATTGAACAAAGGGAAATAACACATTACAGCTGTTACTCACCAAAAACAGAGTTAACAACTTGCTCTAGGAGCTCAAATGATCCCAACATTTCGCAGGCGTCGTTGATGGAGTTGTCGCATTGCATTAGATGGAGCCAGACAGTCACATTATATAACCAAAATATTAGACAGGTTACGTCTTCCGGGTGGCTCTGAATGCACATCGAGTAACTGAGGCGTGAGCTGAGGAGGAAACTTACGAAGAATCTTTCTTCGATGACGTCTGTCGCACCGAGGACTAAATCTTCTAACCAGGTTGCATCGCAGGTCAAGCATGCAAAGCGTGCCATGAGATAGAGTACATTGGCAGGTTGTGCATTCCTGACTGACACAGGAGCATTGATGATAACAACATCAAAGACATTGTCCAGGTCGTGAGGAGACCAGGCGAGCATGGAGGTGAAATTCAGTGGAGGAGTCTGTATGTATGCATTAATAAAGCTTCTGCGTGAAAGATATTACTTACGAAGGAGTCCTCGTCAAGTTCGTCGTCTTCTGAGTCGGAAAGTGTGGTCGAAGTCTCGGCATCCTGTTCTCCCCACCACTGAGCGGGTACCTCTAGCGCCTTTGAAATACTGTCATAAAGGACCCTTTGACGGTTCCTGCGCTTCAGTTGCTCATCGAGGGCGCGTCGTCTCTGCTCCATCCTTCCACCAGTCCAACCTTCACCCCTCATGGACTCTTCGAGCAATAAGGCGATATCCTCACGACCAGGGAGAACCGTGTGGGCAGTAACAATATCGAGTGGTGTTAGATGACGTCTTGTCACCGAAAATGGCGAGCAACCGTGGGTCATTAAATATGATACCAGGCTTGGGGGTGCCAAAATAGCGGCATGGTGAAGAGGAGTCCATCCAGCTAACAAAAAGTGTGAGCGACTAGGTAGTAGGTACGTAACGTACGTTGCACAAAATACTCACCGTTGTCAGCATTTGAGACATCGGCACCCTGAGTGATGAGAAGGCGGACACATTCTTCGCGTTCGACCTCTCTATCTGATTCTGATCCAAAGCCTTGTATGGCTAAGCTGATCAACCCGAGTCCGTCTTCATCGCGTGTGCTGAGGTCTACGTGTGGCTGAGTTTGGTGATCGGTGAGGATATACTGCAAAAGAGATAGATCGCCGAACAAACAGGCGCGTGACAGGCAATGGCAGACAAGGGTGCTCTTTTGTGAAGGCCCGAGACCGGAGTGCGAGGACAACAAGTGTACGATTTGAGCTGGACTAGGATACAATGGATGCAGGTCTGGTTCCGGTGTCAGATCCATGGAATGGAGCGGCGGGACATTGGCGAAGTCCATTGCTAATTCACTTCTAGCTGTATAGCTGCCTTGAGGATGGGACAACTACTTGGCTGGGCTAAGTTGTGATTGAAGTCAGTCTCGCTAATGGTCCGCTGTACAGTTTTAGTTCGGACGACAAGGAATGCATACTTTACGATGAACCAGCTTAGCTTGCGGGACTCAAACTGCCGCTGAGTCGAAGAAGTTGTGAGACCGTATGTAATTAGGGCCAGGTCTAAGACAAATAGTCAAGCTTACTTGGGTGCGTAAATAAAGCTGCACACAACGCCCGTTTTACATACAAGTCGTGCCAAACTGAACGTCGCACAGCCTGGCCACTCTATTGCCTCTCTGAAAAGGTGTCCATCTTACTATACACAGGAACATATGCATACGAGCAAACGCGGAAAGCTGGTGGAAGGAAGAGAAGACGGTTCCGTAGCTTCAAGCGACGACCCTCGGCTCTCAGTTTCTTCCGAGGCAGAGGACACTGATCAGGAAAGCTCCTCGCGAAACACAGATGACGAGCTTGTTGACGGGCAAAGAACGAAATCAAAGAAAACGTTGAAGCGCAAGAGGAGAGCTACAGAGCCTTCGCGTTTCGGCGCGACGCTACAGTCCCTCCTCAACACGGATGCGCCCTCAGATCTTCCCTTGTCTCTCAAGCCCTCTGTAGCGCACCAAAAAAACGATGCCAGACTGGAATTAAAAGCACGGAAAATAATTCAAACAGAACGCAAGGAAAAGGAGGAAAAGGGCAGAGTGAGAGATGTGATCGGAGGTTGGGGCGGTGAAAGCGAGCGATCTTTGCGTAAGGTCGCACAGAGAGGCGGTAAGCATATAGCATTTGCCAACATCATGTTGCCTTGGCTCACTAACCGTACTCTTTTTGATACGTAAAGTGGTCAAACTTTTCAATGCCATTCAACAGTCACAGCTAGCAGCTGCAGCCGCCAAGGAAGAATCCAAGGCCGCCCGTGGTACTGGAAAGCCTTCGCTGCCCACGCCATCGCTCAGCGGGATAAACAAAGCAAAAAAGGGCCAACATAAGACTGGTGTTTCTGGCGGGGAAAAACAGAGTGCGCGAAATTTTCTGATCAATGTTGTTTTCTGATAGTCGACATCTATACCAGGTACGGCAGACAAAGATACCTTCTTTGACATGATTCGATCTGGTGGGATCGTTTCCAAGCTGTAATTAATGTGCGTAATGCTGGACCCTCGGATGGTTTTGTGCTCAATTAACCCCTCTCTTTGAAGCCCTTCCACTCGATTGGAAGCCGCACCCTTTTCTGGGTTCAGCTTCGGTGCACAAAGTCTGCAATTGAAACCCTGTGGCATGACGTACTTGGGTCTCAAGACCTATCAAAAGGATCAACAATCTGAATCAACCCTAAGTTGGCAGGGTCGAATGAAGCTGCTAGCTGCGATTTTAGCGCAGTCTACGTGAATGCATGGAAGGTGGTCTTGTATTCACTGTGCACGCTATAGATTTGCGACGTACCGCTAGGCTTAATACTAGGGATATGTATGTAAAAGGAATGTAGTGACTGTAACCAGGGTCTCATGCCCTGCCCTAAACTCAGCATGGACCCACTTAAATTTCTTGGGCAAGGACACCAGTCACTCATGGTTCGTACTTTCTTTCCATTTCAACTCCAGCAAACCGGGCAGGTGCTCATGCATTTCATCTAGCCTCCGAAGATTTCCATACGAAAGGATGAGTGGGAACGCCGCCTTCATGAGGTCCAGGTCACAAAACAGTGAGTACTTTTTCATGTTTGATGTTCCACACGATGCGAACATAATTGGGAATCTCTCTGAATTCCGAGATGAGTTTCAAAATTGCATGTATTATCTGATTCCTTTCTATCCGAATCAGCTTGTTTCTTGATAACTGATATGATCTTTACTCTAGTGATCTGAACCGGCTTATTATGGATTACCTCGTGATAGAGGGATACAAGTCTGCAGCCCAGGAATTCAGTGACGAGGCAGGCATAATTCCTCCGGTAGACTTTGAGTCTATCGAGAGCAGGATGGTAATCCGTGAGGCGTTACAACGTGGCAACGTTGAGGAAGCTATCACTCGTGTAAATGATTTGAACCCCGAGGTAAGTTTGGTATTCGTCATCGGAGTAAATGTAGAGTGGGAAAGGATTAAAATGTTTCATGCACCACTCTCAGACTTTGTGAAGTCGGTGATGAGATTTGACACAAAACTTCAGTCTTCAATATGATCTTTCTTTTTCTCGGATATTCGTTGATTGGCGAAATGTACTGAATCAGCCTACATCTTTCTAGATACTGGATACGAATCCTTCCTTATATTTCCATCTTCAGCAACAAAAGCTGATTGAATACATACGACACGGGCGGATTGGGGAAGCGTTGCAATTTGCTCAAGACGAGCTAGCGCCGCGTGGGGAGGAAAGTCCGGAGTTCCTCGCAGAGTTGGAACGAACAATGGCACTGCTTGCATTTGATTCATCATCATCGGCACCACCCGCAATTACGGACCTGTTGTCTCCAGCGCAACGGATGAAAACGGCGGGAGAAGTGAACGCTGCCATTCTGGATAGTTTCGGGCAAGGGAAGGAAGTGAAGCTCGTGCAGCTTCTGAAACTTCTCTGTTGGGGAGAGAGTATGTTGAGTGAACGCGCGGAGTTTCCAAAGGTAACACGATGCGGGCTCCCCATCGCATGAGAGACACGCTGAGGTTCTTGGACAGGTGGAGGTGCACGAGGGGATGTCATCCGGCGATAGTGGAGTAGATACGATCCGAATACACGAGTAATGGAAAGCACACGGCATAACATTAGCACGCTTTTTTCATGGCCATGCCTACCCTCGTCTCGTCACGTATCAGTAAACTTCCATTTCTGGGAGTGACATTGCCATGTTGATTATGTCAGCCACGCCGCCTGCAGACCTTCCAACGGCCCATCAACTTTACCGGCTCGTTGCGCATACATCCAGGTCCATTTCGCCAAGCATATCTTCTCTCGCCTCTTTACCTTCTCGTTCCATTCTCCCCCCGCTTCTCCCCTCTTTTGTCTTTCCCAACCACCACCAATCCCTTATAAATATCCGTCCACCCGATCGGACGGCGTTGCCAACGCGTGCATGTCGTCCCATACCATGTCTGAGGACACAAAGTCGAGCACGCACAGAGGTCGTAGAGTCCTTGTACTCGCAAATCCAGACCCTGGTGATTCTAGCAGCGACGATGGTCTTCCCGGACCACCCCACCCCTACCCTCAGACCCCCAACCCGTCCTTGCCGCACCCCCCCACTCCATCGATGCCTCCACCAATCCTACATCGTGTCGTTGCCAAACCTGCCAATCCGATTGTAAAAACTGATCTCACTTCTTCCCATTCAAACCCCACTCTTTCTTCGCCCTCCAGCCAAAGCTCTAACGCCGTAGAGTCCACCCCTCCCCCAAGCACACCAGGTCAGGCAGTCCCTCCTGACATTGCGACCACCCTATTTACCCACGATGACGGCTTGACCGTGAATGAACGTCATCCCGACTTGCCACAACCCTCTCGCATGCAGAAGATAACCGAGAAACTCTGGAAGCATCGGAGGGAATCTTCACATCGTCCTAAGGAGTCTGAAAGTTCGCTTCATGTCAGGACCACCTTTCTGCATATTATAATCCCCTCGTTGACAGTCGCATATAGTCACCGACACCCTCTTCCAATTTGCCTTCCCAAGAAAGGGTTATCATGGTTACTCACGACTGCCATGCTTTCACGGCAGTCGACGTAACACCCGCAAGCAGTGCTGCTTTTGTTTGGGAGCGCATTTTTACCGAGGTTATTTTCTCTTTCTTTTGTTCGCGATCGTCACTAACTGGTTTTCTATAGCTCAAAATTCCGGACGATGATCAAACCTCTGGATTTGCTATTTATCGTACCCAAGTCAACCGTGCAGCTGTTGGCGAAGCATTAACAAACGATAGCTTGCTGCGGTTGATCAGGGAGCAAGGAGACGGCGAAGGCAATCTCAAGTTCCTAGTATGCCATCCTCACGCGCGAGTTCACGAACCTTCTTTGCCTACCTCCCCAGTCAGGACAATTCCTCCCCCACCATCAGTTTTTGGTCCGTTGGTCCCTCGATCAAAGGCTTCGCAACCCTCTCGGCAGGAGAGCATATCATCAGAGGATCCGACTGGTTATGAGCCATCTGCTGTGTCCGATGACTTCGATGATGCAGACAACCGAAGCACGTTACGTCCTCGTCAATACCCACCCAACCTACCGGGTGCTTTTCCTTCGCCTTCCTCAAGTACACAGCATCATCCTCGACAGCCTCCTTCACCAGTGTCTACGAGGGTACCATATTCCTCGCCCATAGATCGACGCCGCCAGCCCGATATGAGCTCTGGAGCAGTCATGCAGCCTTCTCAGTCTGCTTCTGCGCTGGAAGACACCCCAACCCTACCTCGTCGAACATTTCGTAGAAGTTCTAATGCGGGAGAGAGAGAGAAAACCCCGCGGGATGGTGAACGAGTAGATTTGATTGATGTGGAGCGGCCCCGTGCCCTACCCAATTCACTAGTCGAGAAAGCGAAAACGCCTCGCTCCGGAGGCGTTGGTGCGCCCGCCTCCAATGAAACCGTTGCTCGGGAACAGGAACTGATTCCCGTGCGAAGAGGATCCACTTCACGGTCAGGCTCGCGGAGAAGGCTTGCTATTGAAGCACCAGCACGGGGCGCCGTTCGTCCGCCCCTAACTCCATCCCGTAAAACGGGAGGAAAGGTCGCTCCAAGTGGTTCTTATGTCACCTGGATTGCAGCGGACCCTGTCTCTGGTTCCACCCCTAACAGGACCTTGAAAAATACACGAAGCACAGAGATGCTCCAGAGCTTACCCCCGCCGCCGCTTCGTCCCACTCCTAGTCGTCCCCAACTTCATGTTGCATCAAATTCTACCGGTACATTCTTCAGATCAACGGACCCCCTAGTTGGTTCTAATCTACGCCCCCACCGTCCTCTTCCCCCTACCCAAGGATCCGTGGTTGATAATGCGAATGTCGAGGCAAACACACCAACTCGATCTTTTCCTCAACCGCAGTCGTCGCCTTCCACTTCGGGCAGTCCTGCAGCTTACTTGTCGCCGAGTCAAGAGCCCTATCCCCGACCACATTCAACCTCTCCTGCTCAACAACGGATTCCAAGTTCTGGCGATATCGTGGGCTACGAGGGATCGCGCGATGGGGATGTACAACGACCCTTGCCATCTCTCAGCCATCAAAGTCATTCCACTAGTAACTCTGTCTCGAAGTTTGGGGACATGCCCTTCAAGGAAGATACATTTAGTGTGAATACATTGCCCTTACCATTGCGGGCGGGCCCGTACACTTCCTCTCCGCGACACCCTGAAACACCTCCACGGAGCCCTGTGAGTGCTGTCACCACGAGACCCAGTACGTCAACGAACTCTAGTACCCTCGTATACACATCATCTGGGAGAACCTTGGATTTGCGACCAAACTCTTCCTCTAGCGGACAAGAGACACTATCCGAATCGACTTTGCGTCCTGGGGAAGCGGACAAGGTCATATGGGACTTCAAAGCACGTATAGCTTCGCAAAGATCGTCTCAGCAGTCGGACACTCCGGTCGACAGCGTCAGCTCCGACGATTATGCTACTGCAACGCCAGATTTGTGGTCTCGCAGACCACTCAGTCAAATCGTTCGGGAAGATAGACATACATTCAGTACCAGTCCGAGGTCAAGTCCACGTCCCGCCCTTGAGGTTATCACGCATGACCCAAATGATAACTCACGCGGCTCATCGTCCAATCTCCCTGTTCCTGATTATACTCCTCGACCACCACTGTTACGTGACCCTCGACCCCGTATGCCTCGAGACGGACACAAAAGTACATTCGAAGAGCATACATGGGCTCACCGTCCACCTCCGGAGGATGTATATGAACGCCTTGAGGAGTTCTTCCCCGAGCATGATCTTGACAAACCTGTTATCGAAGCCAACTCCGGAGGTACATCACCCACAGCTGTTGATCCATCCCATGGGATTATATCCAATGATCGAGAAAGGATCAATAATGTCAGGGGGAAGAAATCGATTCGAATTGTTGCCGAAGAGCATAAGAGGCGACTGGACCGTACATCTAGAGCCGAATCATCGTATGGCAACTTGTTGCGCAGAAGCACGAAATTGTGGGGTGGTCACGTAGAAGAAGTCACCACATCGCAGAAGAAACCAACCATCAATAAACCTACGGTTGACACTTCATCGGGTGGTCCCAGACGTGTGTAATCTCTTAATTAACTGAGGATGGTGCTAACTCCGTTTGCAGCAATTTTCAAGTGGGTCCGTGGCGAACTCATTGGAAAGGGAACGTATGGCCGTGTCTACCTTGCATTGAATGCCACCACTGGAGAGATGATCGCTGTCAAGCAGGTTGAGATACCTACAACCGCTAGCGACAAAAATGACGGTCGCCAAGTCAGTTACGTGCAAGCGTTGAAAATGGAAAGCGAGACCCTGAAAGACTTGGACCATCCTCACATTGTCGCTTATCTTGGATTCGAAGAAACTCCAAATTTCCTGAGCATGTAAGTAACCAGTTTTTCGTGTCTCAAACCGTCACAAATGTCGTAGTTTTTTGGAATATGTTCCTGGCGGCTCCGTTGGGAGCTGCCTTCGAGAACACGGCAAGTTTGACGAGGAAGTTACGAAGTCATTCACGGCCCAGATTCTGGACGGTTTGGCGTACCTACATTCCAAGAACATCATCCATAGGGTAACCGAATTCCTGATGGCCAGCGACGTTGTTCTCATCTATTTTTAGGATCTCAAAGCGGACAATATTCTCGTTGAAAGGACGGGCGTCTGCAAGATCTCTGACTTTGGAATTTCAAAGCGTGCAGATGACGACCAAGCGGCGTACACCGCGATGCAAGGTACTGTATTTTGGATGGCTCCCGAAGTTATCGGCAGTCAGAAGGGAAAGGGGTACAATTCTAAAGTTGATATATGGAGTGTGGGATGTGTTGTATTGGAGATGTGGGCTGGCAGAAGACCCTGGCCAGACGAGGACTTCTTTACAGTGATGTTCAAGGTATGACCGTCGCCCGCGTTTGCGTATCGTTGCTTACACGACACTCAGGTTTCTCATGAAGGGAAATCACCCCCTATCCCTTCGGATGTGGTCCTGTCCGATCTTGCCATCGATTTCAAGGAAAGATGTTTTGCCGTGTAAGTATCAACCCACCGACACTCGTATCACAGGCTCACGGAGTTTTGTAGGCAACCTGACGCCCGCGCGACCACTGCAGAACTCATTGAGCACCCCTACTTAATCTTACCTGAAGGTTGGGTTTTCAATGATTTCAAGTAAGGAGTCAACAGTGCACAAGGACACCGATCATTGCATGTCTATCTCTTCTATCTCTTTTCGCATTTTGTCACAATTCAAGTTCCGTAGATCATTTGTTCCATATGTGCTTTTATAATGTCTGTACTGTGTGCACCATGGATCGGTAATGAAATGTAGTAGCGCTGGTACGTGAATCTGAATTGAGCGCATCGTGACAGGATAAGAGAAACCATCGAGTCGTGTCTCTGCAAATTGGGATCTGCCCTCAGTGACGGCCCAAACAGTCCAAGGAAACGGGTCATTTGAGCGTCACGCCGACAAGGTATTCGGGGTTGAAACAATGGATTTGGAAATCACACAATTGACGAATTGTTGTCCCGAAGTCGCTCTGGTCAAGCCCGAGTGAACCGGCTAGTCAGGGAGGTGATCTGGACAGGGCGAGCTCCCTAAGGCATAGATACATCGACAAGGATCAGCAGGTCGATGCTCTCCTCACGCACCTTTTCGTCATAGTCGAACCATTCACCCTCCGGGAATTCTACCTCTCCAAAGATCGTATTAGAACCAACGCCCTTGCACGTCCATTGTCCCCTCTACGTCATTAATGTTAGTGCGTCGCCGGACCAATGCACTTTTCCGGAAGTACCCACCGGGTCAAATTCGGTAAATTCGAGACCTCGACACTCGACGACCAGAATGGAGGAGAATGTCCCAGATTCGGAGTGGTCTGCGGTGTATGGACGAACAGGAATCGACGTGTCGAACTTGGCTGAATTTTCGTGCTTGCAATTCGAGCAACGCCATATGAAATGTGCGGTTCCGTGTCTGCCTCCGCTGACCTCGCGTTTCTCCTGAGGGTGCTATTGGGTGAGCGGGGAAGTCGCAGGGAGGAGATAGATTGACTCGCGATGCGGTTGAGAGATACGATATTTGGGTGTTCTTCACGGCAGGACGTGCATTCAACCTGTATGATTGAAAGATGGATCGTTCAGCTCAAAACTCTCGGAGTTGTACAAAGTTGAAACAGGTATGACCTTGAAGAAGTACTCGAAATCATCGGTGGCAGGTTTCAAATCAGTGACGCCCTCTAGTTCTGCTTTGATCTCTAGATTCAACCGCTAGTAGCAAAGGTTCGATCATGCGGAACAATTCGATCGTCTGTTTGGAACGCACCACCATGACGATTAGATGATCGAAGGTGGACGAGTTTGTGTTTGTTTGGCAAACATCTTTGAGGTCGACCGTGTTACCGTCTGGATTCGGCGAGGATGCGGTTTCTACTATTGCCATGTCCGCGACCTGTCTTCTCTTCGTTGCAGCTATCCAGGCAATTTCATAGCACGCCCCGCGTCTTTGCACGGCGAGAGGTAGTCAAAAAGATGCCATTACCACGCGACTTGGTAGAGTTCGACGTCGAGCAAGACTTTCCAGAGTTTTCTGGCGACGACATACCGTCCGGCGCACACATCGCCTTGCACCAGCAACGGCAGCTCGCGTACTACATGCGCCTCATCGAGAACGAAATGCCCAAGTTTGTCGGTACGTCGCACGCGTTTGCGAGTCTCGAGAAACTACGTCGAACGCTTTTTCAGCCTTTCGTAAACCGTTCGTACCGCCAAAGTTGGAAACGCCTCTCGTTGTTCGGTCTGTTGACTATGCGGGGGAAGAACACCCGCTCACTGCGAAGCGCACTGTCGTCGTCCCTGTGAGCCAGTTGCCCCTGCGGGACGACCTAGCTATACACAAGATTAAACTGCTTGCCGGCCCGCGGTGGACGCCTGACCTCCCCAAAAACGCGGGTCTTTCACCGGACGGAGAGCAAGAAAAGCATGGGTACATCAAGATCGCGTGCGAAGACTTTCCGCAGGCAGCGATGAATTTGAAGTGGATCAGTGACACCATCGATGACCTTGTTTCCGTGGTGAATGTGCGTCTTTGATTCTTTGCACCGTTCGAGATGCCGACGTATTATTGGCAGGACGAGAAGTCGACTCGTTACCAAGACCTTCCGTTGGACACGAGGCATATTGAAGCCAAGGTCAGGAAAGCCAAGAAGGGGGATCACGCTCGGGGTCGGACGACTCGACCTAGTCTGAAGGATTTCCCAAAGGATTGGCTTCCATTACCACCGACTGATGTCGTGTCTTCTGTTCATCAATAGACAGAAAACTACAGATGATTATTTTTATCTCGAGTATTTCTAATCAGCTTATCGCATAAAGCGGCGCTTGACATTTGTGTGAGCCATCCCCACTCGAACACGGTGAAATGCAGAACACGATCCGTGCGTCCGTCGTGCAGACTTGCACTGCTTCGTTCAATCTCTCAGAGACCCTTCAAAAGTTCGAGAACCTCACCAAGCTTGCAAAGGAGCGAGATGGCACCCAGCTGGTAGTCTTTCCGGAGGCGTTGTGAGTTACTCTTGAACGCACGAGATATGGATTGTGATCGATTGATCGATCGCAGCATTGGAGGGTATCCCAAGATGTCTACGTTTGGCTGCGTCGTGGGGCAACGGAGTGCTGAAGGCCGCGATGAGTTTCTGCGATATTACAAGTCGGCGATCGAAATACCGTCGGCCGCCATCTCGCAGATCGAAGCGGTCAGCAAGGAGACTGGGGTTTTCGTCGTGATGGGTGTCATCGAGCGCGATGGAGGTACCCTGTACTGCACAGCGATCTTTGTCGACCCAGTGGAAGGACTGGTTGGAAAGCACCGGAAGCTGATGCCGACGGGCACGGAGCGGTTGATATGGGGATTAGGGGACGGGACGACGTTGCCCGTACTGGAGAGAACGTTCTCGTCCCCCGGGAACGAGGCTATCAAGGCCAAGATCTCGGCTGCCATCTGCTGGTGAGTTGAATTGCCAACATGCTCTGACGTGGATTACTTAGAGCACGTTGTCGGCAAGGGAGAACTACATACATGCCACTGTGTGAGTGATCGCCGTATCAGGAAGTGGAGAACGTCTGACTGAGGTGTGTGGTCTGAGTGAGGACACACTATTATTCGCTGGGGACTCAGATCTATTGTGCGCCCACTGTGGATCACCGACGGGTTTGGAGCAGCACAACGAACCACATTGCTGTGGAAGGGCGGTGCTTTGTCTTGTCAGCGTGTCAGTTTGCGACGGCCAGGGACTATCCCGAGGACCACGCGGTTGGGGACGACAAGGATCGGGATCCAGACAAGGTCATGATCAATGGGGGAAGTATGATCGTCAGTCCACTTGGGGAGGTGCTGGCGGGACCGTCGAGGAAGGCGGAGGACATTCTGACTGCCCAGTTGGATCTGGATGATGTGATCCGTGGCAAGTTTGATCTAGACTCGGTGGGACACTACGCGCGAACGGACAGTACGTGATCGATCTGTGGCTCGTAGATCTGAAGCGACTGACCGGTCCAGTTTTCAAGCTGACGGCCAACGTTTCCTGAGACCATTATACTCGGCGGTGCCTGAGTGGCGTGTTTTAGAACAAGACGCTTTGATAGTGGTCAAAGAGCTTTATTCCACACTCGGTGTAGATGTATATAAAGTGCAAGGAAAAGGAGAGAACGACAACAACACATTCTACTCTACCGTGGCTGGCCACTTCATAATGACTGTTCACCACTCTGCTGATGCCCGGACTGCACTCTTGGCGATATATATTGCGCGACACGCCAATCCGCAGGCGGGTATGCGAATTACGTCACGCGGGTCATACTCGCCCAAATCGAGAGGAGAGCCCCCAGCACAGCAGAACATCGGGTGCTTTGGGGCGCGAGGGAGGACGATATACAACACGGAAAGGCCAGAGGAAAAAGAGAGGTGTGCTGTGCTCAAGGAGCTGGCACGAATCGACGCGGAAGAGGCAGCACGAGAGAGAGAGATCGTGATGGAGGAGGAGGAAGAGAGGGTGACGGGAAGTGAGACGGGATTTAGTTCGGCGGAGGAGGAGATGTTCGCGTTGTATACTCATATTTATTAACGCCACATTGGGCAAATAAAGGGCAACATCCCGCCAGGGTTCATTCGCTGGTTCGTTTCGCCGTCCAAAAAAAAAGAGAGACAAAGAAACTCGTCCCTTCGTCTACTTTTTTGTTGCAGACATGACTTCCTCGTACTCTCGTGCTGCATCTTTCTCTCCTTCACCGGACCCGTACCCAAATGGCTCCAGTCCAGCTCTCCAGCAGAACACGCCCGGTCTCTCCCCAGTCATCCGCAAGAAGCTCATGGGCTACGTCGGTTTCGCAAACCTTCCCAACCAGGTCCACAGGAAGAGCGTACGCAAGGGCTTCCAGTTCACAGCCATGGTCGTCGGTCCGTCCTTGCACGCCTCTCTCATTGCTTGTTGTTCACCCTTCCTCTAGGTGAATCTGGCCTCGGAAAGTCTACGCTCATTAACACGCTCTTCAATACCCCTCTTTACCCCCCCAAGCAACCCCCTCCTCCGGCCTCCGAGCGTGCAAAGACCGTTGCCATCGAGAGCATTGGGGCAGGTGCGTTTCCGTCCTTGTCGCTACTCGCGCGCACTCACCCCGCCTTCCACCAGACATCGAGGAGAACGGTGTCCGTTTGCATCTGACCGTCGTTGATACCCCCGGTTTTGGCGACTTTGTCAACAACGACGACAGGTGCGAAAAAATTTCACAAAAACTTGCTCTTTTCTGACACTTAATCCTAGCTGGAGACCCATCTTGGATAATATCGAGTCGCGTTTTGACTCCTACCTGGAACAGGAGAACCGTGTGAATCGCCTGAAGATCGTCGACAACCGTGTCCACGCCTGCCTTTACTTCATTCAGCCCACTGGTCATTCGTACGTCTTTCCTCGCGTTTTTTTTCCGCCCCTTATCCTCTCGCAGCCTCAAGCAGATCGACGTCGAGTTCATGCGTCGTCTACATACCCGCGTCAATCTTATTCCCGTCATCGCCAAGGCTGACACACTGACCGACGAAGAGATTGTCAACTTCAAGGCCAGAGTACGGCAAATTCAATCCATTCCTACCGCCTCATCCTCTAATCCCACATTTCTAGATTCTTGCCGACATTGCTCACCACAAGATTCAAATCTTCCAGGCACCCACTTATGAAAACGAGGATGAGGAAACACTGGCCGAGGCAGAGGAAATTGCCAGCAAGATTCCTTTTGCTGTTGTTGGTTCGGATCACGTCGTTCAGACTCCCGACAACCGTGAAGTCCGTGGTCGTGCATACCCATGGGGCGTCATAGAAGTGGACAACGAAGACCATTGTGACTTTGTCAAGCTCCGCCAAATGCTCGTCCGCACGTACATGGAGGAACTGAGGGAGTACACGAACGACGTTCTGTACGAAAACTGGAGAACCGAGAAACTACTGAGCATGGGCGTCGCCCAAGACTCGAGCGTATTCCGGGAAGTCAAGTGAGTATCGCGTCGTGACCAGGGCATCACCCCTGACCTCTTTGCAGCCCCTCGGCCAAGATGCAGGAAGAGCGCATCCTACACGAGGCCAAGCTCTCGAAGATGGAAGCCGAGATGAAGATGGTTTTCCAACAAAAGGTTCAAGAAAAGGAGTCAAAGCTCAAGCAATCCGAGGAAGAGCTTTACGCCCGGCACAAGGAGATGAAAGACGCCCTCGACAAGCAACGTGGCGACTTGGAAGACAAGAAGCGGAGGATCGAGAGCGGCCGGCCACTGACGCCGGAGAAGAATGCGGTGAGTACATGCGATTTCCCTTTACATTCGGTGGCTGACTGTTTGTGTGCAGACCAAGAACCGTCGCTTCCTCCGGTAAGAGAAGGTGATCGCGTGTTTAGGTGTCTGGGTTGTCGCCTCGTTACAGTAGGTTGGTGGTCGTGCGCTTCTCTATCTTCATCTCGGCCCGCGCCTCTTCTAGTTTATCCGTTTAGTTCTCTTGCTAGCGTACATTGTCGTCTCTGCTTCCCGCTCGTTATTATCCTCTGGAACATTTTTTTCCACACTCGTTTGAACTGACATTCGGGCTTGGCTACTGTCTCTTCCTTTTAGTATGATACTCTCGCTGTCCTTGGTGGAGCTAGGACATGTCGAGGACGATTGGTGTTCTCTTTCACTTTCAATACGCTATGGTTTTTGAATTCTGCAGACGACGAGCGAATATACCCAACTGTCGTGTTGCCACTACGTCAACAGCGATAAACACTGATAAGGTCGCGCTAATCGAGTTCGAGCACGACGACGACAACGACGACAACGACAAAATGGCCAACGTTCCGCAATTATTGTCCGCACTCGACGTCTTTGCGCGTGCACCAGATAAACTCGCCCTTGAGAACGCAAACTCGTGGCTCCAAGAATTCCAGCATTCTGTAAATGCACTCTCCACCCTCCGACCCTACCCATCTGACCCCGACCCCCGTCTCAGCGCGACGCCTGGGCTACCTGCAATCTCCTCCTTCTCTCTCCTGACGCACCCCCCGCCGCAAAGCTCTTTGCAGCCCAGACTTTCAGATCAAAGGCATGTGCCACTTCCGCCATCTGTCACTGTCACCTCACTCTTTTGCCCCAGGTCACTTACGATCTTCAACAAGTCGATGCAGCGAACCTCCTCCCGCTGCGAGATACTTTGATCACCGCCCTCGAGCGATACCAAGCCGGACCCCGCACCGTGATCACCCAGCTCTGCCTGGCCATATCGGGCCTCGCCCTCCAGCTCCCCGAGTGGGACAATGCGATCCAGACCATGATCGAGACATTTGGCACCAATCCTGCCACAGTGCCCGTCCTTCTGCAGTTCTTGACTGTCCTTCCCGAAGAATTGGCCTCCAACATGAGAATCCCGATCACGGTAGGTCCACCATCCAGACACCAAGATGCCAGTCTGATCCTGGAATAGGATGAGGAGTATCGAGACAGGTCTGCTAAACTTCTCACTGCCAACGCCAACCAGGTCTTGGATCTTCTCTCGATGTACATACAGGCATCAGGTGCGTTGTCATTTTTTCGTTACTCTCTCATTTCCTTGACGGCACCTTTCATCAGGCGTTACGACCGCCGTGCAAAGTCAAGTATTCGGGTGTCTCCGAACCTGGCTCATTGCCGGCGAGGTCAACACATCAGTTTTCGCAAAGTCTCCTCTCTTTGGCTTTGTTTTCGAAGCTCTGACCTCGGATGAATTGTTTGACTCTGCCGCGGATGTCCTCTGTGAATTAATCCACGAAACGCAAGAAATCGACGATAACATGCCGATCATAGAGCTCATTGTACCACGTGTCATCGATTTGAAGGCTCAACTTGAAGAAAAAAAGGAAGATCCCGACAGGATCAGGGGTTTGGCAAAGATCTTTGCGGAATCCGGGGAGACTTACCGTCTTCTCATCCTTCGTCATACGGAGACTTTCTTTCCAATCGTCGATGCCATTGGCCTTTGCTCTGCGTATCCGGATCTCGACATCGTCCCGATCACCTTTCCCTTTTGGATGCGCCTTGCTCAGACGATCGGAAAAAAGCCATCGGTGGAGCCCTTGTTCATCGAAGCCTACAAGGTGCTCATGGGAGTCATCATCCGACACTTGCATTTCCCTCCCGATACTACCAGCCTGGCTTCTCAAGAGGCTGACAATTTCCGCTCGTTCAGACATGTCATGGGGGACACTCTGAAGGACTGTTGTCTCGTTCTGGGTGCGGATACGTGTCTGCTGTCGGCTTACAACCTCATTACCCTGGCACTCTCTCGCGGTCCTCAGTCAATCTCGTGGCAGGAAATCGAGGCCCCATTATTTGCTATGCGCTCCATGGGTGCTGAAGTCGACGCTGATGACGATGGCGCAGTTCCGAAGATTATGGATCTCATTCCATCTCTTCCAAGTCACCCTAGAATTCGCTACGCAGCGCTGCTCATCATCTCACGCTACACGGAATGGATCAATAGTCATCCGGACTATATAGCTTTCCAGCTTCAGTACATCTCAGCAGGATTTGAAGACCCTGACAACGAAGTGAACGCTGCAGCTGGTCAGGCACTCAAATACCTTTGCCAAGACTGCAAACAGGTACCGTCTCTAAACGTCTATTTTATGCAACCTATCAACTTCAGCGCAGCATCTCATAGATTTCCTTCCTACCCTGAATACCTTCCTCAAAACAACCGGACCCAAATTGGTCCAGGATGACCGGCGGCAAGTCTACGAAGCCATCGCGTTCGTCATCTCTGCAATGCCTATGGAGAAGGCAGCAGAATCCCTTCGATCCTTCTCGTTTGATATCCTGTCCCAAATTCATTCCATCACAGCAAAGACCACGCCGGTCACGAAACAAGAATTGAAGGATATAGGCTGTAAGGCAACAGGATGTTACCCGGATTCATTATCACTTACGAGTTTGTACAGGCGGACTGGAAAATCTAGAAGCAATGTTGCACGTGATTGGTCCGTTCGGTGATCAGTTGCCTGCAGCTTGTCAGAGAACCTGCCAGGAAGTCTGGACCATCTTTGAAAGGTTCATCTCGAAATATGCCTTTGACTACGATACCGCCGAGCGAACTACGCGGGTTCTCCGACACGGTGCGACTCTGTTTGGCCAATCAACTCTTCAGGTCGCGCCCGCAGTCCTGACCTGCATGGTCACATCGTTCGAAACTACCGGTTTCTCAGCCTTCCTGTGGATCGCAGGAAAGTTCGTAGGGAGGTTCGGTCGGGAAACAGACCTGACTCTGCGAGCTACCTTTCTAGCGTTATATGAGCGGTCGACCAACAAAATCGTCAGTCTTTTGCTAGCCAACGCTCCGAGAGATATTCCCGATGGTAAGAGTAGCCAGTCCATCCGCACGTTTGAGCAGATCTGACGCCGCGAACTAGTTTTGGAAGACTACGTCCAACTGCTTTTGCAGTTGCTGGAAATGGCCCCAGATGTGCTTTTCCAATCCACTGCATTCCCGTTGGCGTTCCGAGCATCAATGGCGGCCCTTACAGTGATCCATTCGGACCTCGTTTTTGCTGCGCTGGATTTGTTCCGGAACATGTTGACCCATGATTGTCTCATTCCATCATCTACTCACCCGGTGAGATTCACCGTGTATGCGACTGCCATCAAGGTGGTCATGGAGAAGGAAGGATTCGAATTTGTCGGCTATCTACTCAGCGGTCTCGTCGGAGACTTTCCTGAAGATTCTACGTCCACGGTCGTCTCCATCTTCCGCGCGATCTCTGTTCTCTTCTCTTCGCAGTTGTTGAGGTGGTTACCGCCATTGTTGCAACAACTCCCCACGGTCTCTGCGTCAAACGAGGCCAAGGAGCGGTTTATGATTGACGTGACCAAGTGAGTCCTGGCTCTTTGGACTGCTCTCAGGATCTAAATGAAGTACCGTACAGTGCCGTCAATACCGGAATGTATGACAAGGTGAAGTATAGTATTTTGAGTCTCCACCGAACTTCCCGAAAGGCCCGGGACCGTCGGCGGATTGGCCCACTGGAGCAGTGATGCGCCTTTGGTTGTCGTATTAGGATGTATCATAGCTCGAAATGATTATACTTTTTTCCCTTGCTGTGTGTCCATGCGAGCGCATACACGCAAACACGCCCAAACTAGCACCGGCGGGCGAGTTGCTCACACAAACCGGTGCTACTAAAACGGACTTGTATATCCTCCTCCCTCCCTCATCATGTTTCGTCGTGCTGGTCAGTCGCTTGCGGGTGGTAGGTGCATCACTGTGTCGACCTTCATCTCCTTACCCGTCCCTTGTCCAGTTGGTTCCCGGTCCTTGTCGAGCACAGCAGCTCGAAAAAGCTACGCTGACACAATACAGAACTTGCTCATCCACAAGGACACCAAAGTCCTCTGCCAGGGTTTCACCGGAAAGACGGTGAGGATACTCTACGTGGTGCTCGAAGCAGAACAAAGTCGTTTATCATTGTCCGCAGGGTACTTTCCATGTGAGAGAAGCATTGGCGTATGGCACCAAAATGGTCGGCGGCGTGTCGCCCAACAAAGCAGGCCAGACGCATCTCGGTCTGCCAGTATTTGGCTCAGTTCGCGAGGTACGATAGTCTCCGATGCATTCCGAACCTTTCTTCTCATGCCATGCTGCCCTAGGCCGTCAGGGAGACGCAACCGGACGCCACCGTCCTCTACGTCCCGCCACCCACCGCCGCCGACGCTATTATTGAGGCCATTGAGAACGAGATTGGCCTGATCGTTTGCATAACCGAGGGTATACCCCAGCAAGACGAGATCAAGGTATGCTACCCGTCCAGCCGGATCGCGTTTCTGACCACGTGCCGCGCTGGCCCGCCCTAGGTCATGAACGCGCTCAAGAGCCAAAACAAGTCGCGTCTCGTCGGTCCCAACTGCCCCGGGATCATCAACCCGCTCGGCTGCAAGATGGGCATTCAACCCGGACACATCCACAAGCCGGGGAAAATCGGTATGTCTTGTCTCTTTTCGGGTTCTCGCGTCGAACAGGCGGTGACTTTTTTTTTTCTTTCGTTGTAGGAATTGTGTCTCGGTCTGGTACGTTGACGTACGAGGCTGTCGCTCAGACGACGGGCGTGGGTCTTGGGCAGTCGCTGTGCGTTGGAATTGGGGGTGATCCGTTCCCGGGAACGCAGCACGTGGACGTCATCAAGGTCTTCCTCGAGGATGATGCGACGGAAGGTATGTATTCCTCTCGCTCGCTTACTAGGGCTAGCACTCATTGTCGGTCAGGTATCGTCATCATCGGAGAGATCGGGGGGTCGATGGAAGAGGAAGCCGCGGAGTACCTTGAAAAATACAACAAGACGCGGAAGAACCCCAAGCCTACCGTCGGCTTCATTGCTGGTCAGACTGCACCACCGGGACGCCGTATGGGCCATGCGGGTGCCATCATCTCTGGTGGCAAAGGTGAGTTACTAGCACCAAAGTAACGAGTGCACGCTAATTGGGCTGGAACAAGGTGCTGCATCGGACAAGGTTGCCGCGCTAGAGAAGGCTGGTGTGATTGTCACCAACAGCCCTGCTACGATTGGCGTATCCATACTCGAGGTCAGTCGAGCGTTGGGTTGCCCCTTGTTGATTCGCTGACACGTTGTGCAGGCCATGAAAGCTGCTGGGCTCGCTTAGATACCATCTTATATACGTTTGATTGCTTAAGTAATTAGATAGAACATCATATCCATTCACGTCGACCATGGAACCATCGCCAGCTCTCGTCGAAGCGGCGGCGTACTTGTCCAACGCGCCGTTCCTGTCCAGGGTGTCGACAGTGATGAAGCTTGAGGTCGAGCTTGTTCGTTATCTGACAAGCTTCCTGACCTGACCGCCGCCCGGGTGTTGGCACGTTGACAGCTATACGGCTTGTACAAGCATCTCACCGTCTCGCCGGTGCCCACAGACTCGCGCCCATCGCTATTCGACTTGACAGGCCGTGCGAAATGGGACGCCTGGAATAACGTTGCAAAAACGTACCCCGGCCGTCGAGAGGAGGTCGAGCAAAGATACCTCGAGATTGCTCGGGATCTCGGGTGGGTCCCAGGCCGCGGAATAGTGAGGGAACTTGAGGGGGAAGTGTGGGACGACGATCTGGGCGTGAACGTATCGCGCTCGGCGTCCGCGCAAAATAAAAGTGGGATGGGCGGATTCGTGAGTGCCATGCCCGTTGCCCTCTTGGGCGACGACTTGTTGGGAGGGCCGCCGTCGTTGCACACGTTTGCGATCCAAGGCGACGCGGACAAGATCGCTCGGGCTCTCATCGACGATCCCTTTGTGGACCTCGACAAGCGCGACAGATACGTACGCTTGATCCCCTCCCCTCGAGACCAAACGCCCGTAGATGTGACACTCCTTTTTACAGGGCTATACGCCACTACACCTAGCATGCGACAGAGGCAAACTAGCAGCGGTCAAAATACTAATCAAGCACGGTGCGGTCGCGTCGATCAAGGTACGTCTCTCTCGATACAAAACGCAGCGCTGCCTTTTCAACTTCTTTTTCAGGATCCCGACGACCTGACGGGAATGGAACTGGCACAAATCGCTGGGCATGATGAGATCTGTGCCTTTCTAAAGGCGGAGCCCAGGCTACGTTACTACTGATGTGTACCAGGTTTGTGGTGGTGGTCGGAGATACGTGTAGGTAGCGTACCAAGTTTACAATAGACGATGGACGGTAATATAAACGTCCATAAATCTCGCTGGGTGTACAAAGTACTGGGGGTGTCACGACGTAGTTGATGACGGTGGGGTAGAGAGAGAAGGATCCGCAGAAGTAGTAGCATCCAAGTCGGACGTCCGTGGTCCGAGCGCTTTGGGGTGATATTTCGAATCCGGGGGAATGATCCCTCCCTGCCGTAGAGAAACTCCTTAGCTAGAACACACACACTAAGTTACACGACGCTCACCCATTCCAACAATCGCACTGCAGACTTGCTGGGCACAGCGCCGACCCCTAGCCAGTACTTTATCCTGTCTACGCTCCACTGGACCGTCTTGTGCGGCGCGCCTAGTTGGAGAGCGGGGTTGTATATACCCAAGAGCTCTGCCGGCTTGGCGTCGCGACGTTTGCGCTGGTCGATGGCGACGAGGTGGAATATCTTGTTATGCCTGCGGCCATGTATGGCCATCCGAATGCGAACGGGCATCTCAAAGAAAAACGTCGAACAGAATAAGTCAAAGGGGTGGGGAGACACAAATTTCCGAGGATATGTGTATTACTATTTGGCCAACACAAGTTTTGGTAGTAGTAGTACTACAGTACGTCACGAATCCGTCGGACCAGCACTTCCTGGTATCAACTGTGCAAACAGTGCACGCTCGGTCGGCATTTCGATGCAAGTGGACGCAAGGACTTACCATGCAGATGTTGTTGCCGTTGAGCAGCGTCTGGGCAAGATGCGTCGTCTTCCGGCCTTGCGGCGTGTTCTCGC